>JZKD02S2011591.1:310568-321946 GCA_000966675.3 Picea glauca
CAGCTTTATTCCATTAGTTGTAATTATACCTCCTAGTCTCCTATATATACCAAGGAGACATTTTCATTTGGAATCATCTTGTACTTGAACATTTAAGTGGAGTAAAAGGAGGTTGACCCTCGAAGAGGCTTATTATCTGAAATTATCTCATTTTCAAGGCATTGAGTACTTTTTCTGAGGTTTTTCTATGCTATATTGGTATTTGGTTCTTAACATTTGCCTACAGTGAGATATCAATCCACTCATCGGGGAGCACATTATCTAGCAATAGTGAAAAATCGCTACAACAACTAAGTAAATTGGTTTTTCAACAAATGAAACTTATAAGATTTTGCTTCAACCGTATTTATCTCTTCCCCAATGGGTTTTTGAGCTATCAATCTACTCATCGAGGAGAAGATTAACTAGAAATAGTGAAAAATCGCTACAACAACTAAGTAAATTGGTTCTTCAACAAATGAAACTTATAAGATGTTGTTGCTTCAACCATCTTTGTCTCTTCCTCAATGGTATTTTTCCTTCACTTCTGCTTCTACTCCCACCTCGACCTATGAATCATTACTAGCTAATGAAACTAAGGATTTGTCAAAACAAGTAACAAACCTTGTTTGAGTTAAAGTGGATCTACATTAGAACCCCACAGAGGAAGCAACCCCTGACGACCTATTGTAACTGCTTATTCAATAATTTTCAAATCACCTTATCTATTTAGAGTTTCCAGTTGTAACACATGTAATTTCACTATCCATATCCTATCTTGTGTCAACTTGCCTACGCTCCTCCCATTCCTCAAACTATGACCTATAATTCTTGGTACTTAATACAAATTAACTGCATAAGCATACATTGTATTTTTGTGACAACGTCTATCGAAATTGGGTTGCGGAAGCCATATATAAACCATAGATTGTGAAACTAGGCAAGTTTCATTGTAAGGTACCATATCTATTATAATAGCAGAAAAAATAGAAATACTATAGAAAATAACAGCGGAACAAGACAATATATGAAACCACAACACCAAAATAATACCTTTATTGATAGGAAACATTGTTCACTTGCCTCTTCGAGGGGGAAACCTCCAATAGAGAAGTGATTTATTACAATAATTCTCAAGAAAAAAACTTATCACGCCTCCTACTCTTATTTATACTAATTCTATCTTCTAAAGAACCTTCTAGCAGAAGATCTTTCTAGAAGTAGAAGCTTCTATTATGTCTTCTTAAATTGACTTGTTCTCATTTATTAAATAGGCCTTATAAACTAATTTCAACCTTTATTACACAGAAAATATATTATTCTACCTACATGAGGGGTTATGGACGTTAGGTCCCTAGCATGCCCCCCCTACCCCCTTGAAGAACAACCTTATCCTCAAGGCTTGAGATGAGGAAATTGTTGCAGAATGGTAGCGGGCTCCCAGGTGGCATCTTCTTGATTTGTAGCTTTCCACTGTACTAACACTTCCCAGATGGTGCACTGAAGGAGACAAAATTCACATTGGTCCAATATTGCTTAGGAATGTAACCAAATGGAACCTTCTTCATCCAACTCAAGGAGACAAGTTTGAGTTTGGCACCTATTTCAATCACCTTCTTTAAGAAATAAACATGAAAAATAGGATGGAGCTTAGAATCATTGGGCATAGCTAACTACAAGGCAACGAGCCCCACACGTTTGAGAATGGCATAAGGACGATAAAATTTGGGAGCAAGCTTCTGACAATGTTTATATTTGAGTGAAGTCTTCTTATAAGGTTGTAGACAAAGAAACACATGGTCCCCTTCAACAAATTGATGTTCAGAATGACCTTGATTGACTTGTTGCGTCATGTGATTTTGAGCCATCACCAAATTGTATTTGAGGGTACAGAGAATGACCTCGCGTACTGTAATATTTTTGTCAACCTCTTGAACCTTAGTGACACCTGACATGTATGAGAGAACTGATGTTGACTTTTTTCCATATATTTATTCAAAAGGAGTCATGTGAGTAGTTGTATGGTAAGATGTGTTGTACCACCATTTAGCCAGTGGTAACCATTGAGCCCATTGATGCTGGAGGTCAGATGAAAAACACCTTAAATATGTTTCCAAACACTTGGTGACAATTTCAGTTTGGCCATCAGTCTGGGAATGATAAGCGATGTTGAGATGTAACTGGGTGCCCTGTAGCTTGAACAATTCTTGCCAAAAAATGTTGGTGAACATGGGATCCCTGTCATAGAAAATAGAATGCAACATGCCATGAAGTTTGAAGATATTATTCATGAAAACTTGGGTCACTGTGGATGCAGTGAAGGGATGTTGCAGAGCACAAAATGAGAATATTTGGAAAGATGATCAACCATCACCATGATGATTGTCTTGTTTCTAGATTTAGGGAGGCCCACATTGAAATCCATAGAAATATCCCACCAAATAGAAGGGGGAATTGGAAGGGGTTGGATTTGTTGATATTATGGTAGTTGTGGGAGGTATTAACCTCCATATGTAACCTTTGGCTAGAATAGAATATTCTAGAAGCAAGAGAAACCCTAAATAGATGTGTAGAAACCATAGAAGACAAGTTGGCTCAACAAAAGAATTAATATTAGATTCTAAAAGGACAAGTCGACCCATACAAGTGGCAAGAACCACTATAAATAAGATATGATCTAGCTCATTTGTACAAACTCACTTCACTCACTCAATCAAGGATAACACAAGTTTGGAGCTGCAGCTACAATATAGGAAGGTGGATACTCTTGAGTGTTTCTTGGTCTCTCTCTCTAGCTCCATATAGCCTAAGATGTGCACCCTACCTTCTAGTATCTCTTGGTGGTGTTCTTGGTGATATTTCTTGGTGGTATTATTGGTAAGTGCAACTGCAACTACTACAACTGAGTATTGTTCTTGCTTTGTGGCTTTGGGACTTTTTGTTTGGTGAGATATCTTTGGAGAAATATGCACTCTCTTGGTTATCTATTGGTTCTAGTGTTTCTTTCGGAATCATTCTATCTAGAAAAGGTTATGGTGCTCGAGGGTGGTTGTGTGCCTATGGTTGGGTGGAAGTAGTGATATTTTCTATGGTAAAATGAGCACATCGAATATTTTAACAGGTTATGGGCCCACACCACCTTCAGGACAATCTAACCACTAGAAGGTATCATGGAAGTTCTTTGTTAATCTCATTGTGGCACTAGTTTCAACTACAACTAGGGTTTATGATTGTGCAGTTGTAGCAAACCCTAACCTAACTCTTTGGACACTTCAAGTGAGAATTTTGGCACAATTTTTAGACATTCTAGTGCACCTTAGCCTAGTGCACCTCTTGGTACTCTCAGCTAGCAAAAATGTCAAGATGGAATTTTTGGGTCAAAGTCAAAGTCAAAGGTTGCTTTTGGTCAAATTTTATTTTGTGGTCAAAGTTGAAATTTAAATGCCAGAAACCCTAGTTTAATTTAGTTGAAATTAAGTTCCAAGTTTGATTGATCAAATTGTTAATATTTTCACATATCAAGTTTGATAGTTTCTATAATTGTGACAACAATATTTGAAATAATATATTACTACTAGGTATACTTGGTTGCATGTAAGTATTATTGATATAGATGCTTGTTTCACTTGTTTTCAAAATGAACTAATATATCCTCTAGGATATATTTCTTGTTCCCAGGAAGGTCACCTTGGTAGTTCTATGATCTTTGTTACCATAGATATGTTCTTATGAAAATGTTATTGGAAATACTTTTTCTCTTGTTGTTATTTTTCTGGGCGGGCTACATGCGATATCTTTGAGAAGGAACTAGAGTAATAGTTGCAAACATGGATCATATGAATCCATCAACTTGTGAGACAGGTGATCTCACCAAGTACCAATTCTAAAGGAAGCGTGTAAAGAAAAAACAAGTTTTGGACATCATTCACTCAAATGTTTATGAACCAATGTCAACCTCCTCACTAAGCGAGAGAGTACACCTTAGACGATTTCAAGACATTCTACAGAGAGGTCGGGATTAGGAGGGAGATCACTACTCCCTATAATTCTCATAAGAATGGTGTAGCAAAAAGAAAGAACCAATCCATTGAATAATCTATCAAGACAATGATGAATGATCATAATCTATCCATGTTTCTATGGGAAGAAACAATTATGGTAGTCATATATGTTCAGAATAGAAGCCCTCATCGCATATTAAAGAACATGACTCTAGAAGAAGATTTCTCTAAAAAAGAATCCAAGTGTTGAACACTTGAGGATATTTGGTTGTTAGTCAAGAAGAGAGAACATAAGGAAGCTATGATGGAAGAATATCAATCCATCATGAAAAATGATGTATTGGAAATTGTGCCTAGATCTGAAGAAAAGTTTGTAGTCACTTCAAAATGGGTTAACAAGATAAATCATGCAGTAAATGGGAGTATCAATAAATACAAGGCAATATTTGTGTCTAAAGAGTTCTCCCAACAGGACAGAGAAGACTATGATGATACGTTTGTTCCATTTTCTAGATACACCTCTATTAGAACCATCATATCTCTTGCAACATCCATGGGTTGGAGTTTACATCAGATAGATGTAAAGACTAACTTTCTCAATGGAGTAATTGAGCAAGAAGTATACATAGAGAAACCTCAAGGTTTAGAGGTAAACCCGAGAGATACCCATGTATGCATATTAAAGAAGGTCTTGTATGGACTCAAGCAAGCTCTAATAAATTAATATGCACAAATTGACAGTTACCTAACGAGACTTGTATTTTCCAAGAGTTATGTTGATCCATATCCTTATTACAAGGTTGTGAATGATGCACCTGTGATCTAGCTACTATATATTGATGATTTTTTTCTGATAGGTGCAAAGCCTCTCATTATTCATTGTAAGAGGGAGTTAGCCTTTGAATTCTAGATGAAAGATATTGGTCTGATGCATTACTATTTGGGACTATAAGTATGGCAAAATCATGGTGAAATATTCCTAGGGAAAGGGAAGTGTGTTGTAAATATCCTTCAGAAGTTTGGGATGATGGATTGCAAATCCATGGAAACTCCCATGGTGACATATATGAGGAAGTTGAGAGAATTTGATTCTAACACAGTAGAGACTCGTCCCTATATCGGCAGTTGATTGGCTCATTGATGTATTTGGTGAATACCCAAAAGAAACTTTTCTTTTCTCTGAACACATTGAACCAGTTCTAGGTGGAACCTAGACATAAGCATTGGATAGTTGCAAAGAATATTTTGAGATGTCTTCGTGGGACGCAAAAATATGGTTTGAGATATGCCTCAAACAATGATGTACAATTGCATGAAAGAAAGAGTACTTCTGGTATATGTTTCAGTTTGGGATCTGCTATGATATCATGGGCTATCAGGAAATAGAAGTCGGTTGCACTCAACACTGCAGAAGAAAAATATATTGCAGCTTATGATGCTTGTATGGAAGAAATATGACTTTGTAAGCTAGTTTCTGGACTATTTCATCAGGTGTTGGATTCAATTGTGATATATTGTGATAATAAAAGTTAAGTGAAGCTTTCAGAGAACCCCATGTTCCATGACAGGTCCAGAAGGGAGAAATGGTTCTCCAGTACATATACATCGATGAGCATACAACGAATATTTTGATGAAATATTTGTCCAAGATAAATTTTGCATACTTGAGGGACAAGCTGGGAATCGTGGAGATTTCTCCCTTGGTTGAAAGGGAGGAGATGATTTCCTCGATTGGGAGGGAGTGCTAATGGACAAACATTCTCCATGTGGAGAATGGTCCAATTTGACAGATTGTTGATGTGTATCATGCTAGTACAACTTAGATATGATGCAGAGAATCATGCTAGTACAACTTAGAGACAATGGTAATGCCTGAGTTGCATCATGCTAGATATGATCATGCTAGTACAACTTAGAGATGATCATACAACTTAGAGATGATTCAAGTGACTCACATCATGCTAGATATGATCATGCTACTACAACCTAGATATGATGCAGAGATTCATGCTAGTATAGCTTAGAGATGATCATACAACTTACAGATGATGCAGAGGAATTGATCTACATAATGTGATTACAACTTAGAGATGGTGCATTGACACCATGCTAGTACGACTTAGAGATGATGTAGATGGTACTCCACATCATGCTAGTACAACTGAAATATGATGCAGAGCATTATGCTAGGACAACTTAGATATGATCATACATATTAGAGATGATGCAGTGGAGAGGATGGTTCTTGGACCCATTGAAGACATTCAACATCTATTGGGACAATCATTGTTCTAGGATGCATGTATGGATTAGAAGAATGGTGATTGTATCACTCTATTGAGTGAGTGACTCATGCGAGACACTATGTTGAGTGCGCTAAGTCTAGAACATGACTTATTCAACATCATTGTTGAGTCTCCATTTTGACACTTCTATTATCCTATATTATCCTCTATCTGAGTCTATTTTACCTATGATATGTGTATATGATTGAACATTTCCTCCACAAACCTACTTTGTTATCTTGTCCATGTGCATAGAGAGGTAACCTATGTTAAAACATTATTTGTTTGATTTTCTTGATTAAATTGGATTAAATGGTTGATTATTTATGCTCCTAATTACTTTTTTATTAATTAAGCAACTCCATCCGATACTACCACTGATCTGATACTTCAACAACTTCTTGATCTAGTACTCTCCCTGATCTGGTACCAATACTCCTAATCCGGTACTCTGCAGTGATCCGGTACCACTACTTTGTGGCTCTTCTAGTACCATCTCTGTGCCTCTTCTGGTACCATCTCAATGCCTCTTCTGGTACCAGCCCCGTGCTTATTCCAGTACCACCATTGTGCCTATTCCAGTACCACCATTACGCTATTATGGTACCACCATTGCATTGGTATGGTACCCAGATTTATGACTGTGCTAGTCTGGTACTAAACCCCTATCTACAGGATTCATGTGTTGAACGAGTATGCTAGTGGTGATTCCAAGAAGTTAGTTAGATGGAAGTATCCTGAGGTAGTTTTGGAGATCACGATAGACTTCATCACTCATGCACTTTGTGTCATGATTATGAAGTCCATCCCTTGAGATACGATGTGAATTACCATTTGTAACATTTTGAAAACATTTGATAATTATCTTCAAACCTTGGTTATAACGGCTCACCTTCTTTAAAAGGGATGTTGTGTAAATAATAGAAAGTAATTAGTAAGTAGAGAATGATACACATTGTTGTGTTGAATGAAATGTTGAACTGTTGATTCAATCGATCAATTGAAGGAATGCTATTTTGTGCAATTCATGGGAATAAGTAAAGTTCTTTAGTATGTGATTTATTTAGAGGTACCTTGTTGGTTTGGCAAGGGCCCACCGCCCCAACCAAGATAAACCTCCATGTACATGTCTTTGTGTGTTGTAAGTCAATTGTGTGAGTGTGAACACTTAATAGTTTTGTGTTGCAAATGATTTTAAATGCATAAAATTTTCTAAGTACAATACATATTTATTTGATTTTGAATCGGTGTGAGTAAATGATTATACATCGAGTAGAGAAGATAATTCCATTTCCATTTCTGCATATTGATATTTAGTTGACAAGAGTTTGATAGATGTGTGGGATTGTTAAGTAAGTAAAATGTTTTTGTTTTGAATTTATGATTGTGTTGTTCTTTGTAGATACAGGAACCATAATACTTCATCTCTCACCTTCATGCTCCATGTACTGAAGTCTCTCAATCATATTGACTATTTCCTGTATTAAAGAAGGTTTGATTGGAATTGATAGGGTTATGATTGGTTTCTTTCTAGAAATAAATAAAGTGAATTATTAATTGCTATTTCAATTTCTACAAGAAGCAAGATCTAACTTTATCTCTTCATTTCATGAGCCTATAATGAACATACTTGTCATATAAGCAAGAACGTTTTCAATTGAGTGCTTGTTTGAGAGTTTTTTTATAAGATTTATCTTCTGAGTTTGAAGTTGTGTGAAGTGTTTAGATATTCTAGAAACATATTGTTATGTTATTAATTATTTCCTGATTTCACTAGATACAACAGACATAGATAGGTTACCTGTTTTCGACACATATGGTGTAACAACTCTTTTGATTACGAATCCTAGATTGACATATAAATGAGTGCAATACACTAAGCATATATATACACCAACATTTTGGCGTCTTTGCCAGGGAGTTGTAAACGGTAATAGGTATCATTTTGAGTTTGATTGGTTTGATGAGTTTGGATTGGATTTAAGTAAAATATGACGGTGGAGAGAAGACGATAAGATGAGAGGTAAGAACCTACGCATCCACTTTGGTGGGGTTGATCCAAATTCAGTTTGTCCTCTTACCTTTGGTAGTTAAAAAATTGTGTTTTATTAATATTAGAATATATTCGTTTTATGAGTAGATATAGGGATAGTAAAGGTAGATTTATTGCTTCCAAAATTTCAGAAAAAATAGAAAAAAAAAAACAACAGGAAACCCCCCCCCCCTTCCACATTAATTTAGCTAAATTTTGTGCAAGAACAATTCTCAGAGGATAAATTTCAAAGGAATCAATTGAAATAACAACCAAAGGCACTAAATATGAAGCCATTGTTCATATTGAAAGTATAATACAAAAAGCAAGAAGGGAAGCACCGACGACCCCATCAGAAGGAGGAGCTGGAAAAGAGACATAGGTAGTGATAGAATAAGTTCCATCTACCATTGGGGAAACACACAAGGTATTGGAATAGTTAGATATACCAAATAAACTAGTGGTTGAACCATCACTTAGTGGGGAGGCATCATGAGCACCCTACAACATGTTATTTGGAGACATGGCAGATGAAAAGGGAAATGAAAACAACGAAACATAGACATTTGGATTCCCAATATTAGACATCACCAGAGATGTTTCTTTGAAGAATATTCCATTGTCCTCTCTGCCTCACTTCCATGGTATGTCAACAGAAGATCCTGATTCATTTTTGTTTGAATTTGATATACTATGTAGGAGTTATAATTACATTGATAATGCACAAAAACTAAAACTCTTTCCAGCCACACTAAAAGAATCATCATTAAGGTGGTTTATGAGCCTAGGAGAACACACTATATTATCTTGGGATGGTATGAAGGATACTTTTCGCTAGAAATATCAATATTACTACAGACCTAGGGATGCTAGGAATGACATATTTAAAATGCAGCAGTCTGAGGAGGAAAGTTTGGAAGATTACCTAGAAAGGTTCCTATACAACTACCAAAAGACAAAACAATTTTCCTTAGACACAGTCACAATTAGGACCATCTTCCTAAAAGGTGTGAGGGATTACTGCATTGAGGTACTAAACCTCATGAGTTCTAGAGATGTGTACCAAAATCCATTTGCAAACATTGCGGAAGATTGTAAGAGATACTCTCGCAGTCAAGCCAAAACAGGAAAAAGTGTAAGGGATCCTATAAACATAATTACTAAACCCACAACAGGAGGTGTTACTAGGATTGAATTGGGGAATCTACTAGAAAAATTAAAAACAAACATCCTAAAAACCATCATCTCCCAACTTGATACCATTAAAATTAAAAGAAAACAAGAAGAAGAAAATGCTACTTTGGCAATTTTCTGTCCTAGGTGTAAAAAAAGGCATCCTGAAAAGGAATGTCCCATTAATGTTATCGAAATTTGTGGCCTCTATACAGAGTATCACCCTACCAATGAGTGCCCATCTTCTTTACTTGGACTAAAATCCATTTTCAAGGGAGGGGGAGAACCTCATGAAACATCATATCCCCCCAAGAGGGAATGGAGACAACAAAATCCTAATATGTTTGTAGATCCTACCACACAATATTCACAACATCAATGGGTACCTCCAATGTCTTATCCTCAATGGTCACCTCAACAACCAAAAATCCAACCTTGGAAACAAGGATGGAGGGGGCCTACATATGGGAGTGTTACCTTTCATCCAACAACCTTTCCCACCTACCCACAATACCCTTCCAATATCTCTCAGTTGCTACCAGGATTTAATCCTCCTTCTCTTCCTCCACCTCCACAGCTACAACAACAACTTGCAATGTCTATGAACCCAAATCTGCAGCAAAAAATGCAAGCTACACTTATCCCAAACCATCCTCAACCTACCCCTATTCCTACACAACCCATTCCTAATCCAAATAATAGACCTACACAACATGTACAAAATATTGAAGTACAAACCTTCCCCACTTATATGATAACTCTTGCTTCATCTAATGGAATTGAATTAAGATTAGGGAGGGTTTTGAATAAACCAAATTCTATTGTGGTTATTCAAGAAGAAGAACAAGTAGATAATCAAGCAGTTCAAGAAGAAGAACAAATGGATAACCAATTATATGAAGAAATAAACACCCCTGTACAACAGGAAATTCCTCCTCACACTTCTCACCCAGCAAAAATACCTCAGAAAACTAATCCTCCTCCTCCTTATCCAGAAAGGTTACTTGTGAAGAAATCTGAGGTACCTCTAGGACATAATCTAGAGACCGAACTTAGAAACATATGTGTAAATATTCCCCTACTTCAGGCCATCAAGGACATACCTATTTATGCTAATATTGTAAGGGTTTTTTGCATTAAAAATCTAGGGAGGAAGAGGAAGAAGCCTTATGTTATATAGGTAGTTGGACAATTGTCAAATTTATATCAGAAATTCCATCCAAATATAATGATCCAAGGAATCTAGTGTTGATAGTAGAAATTAATGGTGTTTCTTTGTCAAACACACTTATTGATCTATGAAAAAAAATAAACGTTATGTCGGTTGACACCATGACAACGATGCAACTAAATCACCTAAGACCAACACAGACTGATCCGAAATCAGATTCAGAAGCCTGTCAGGGTATGAGAAATGCTCAAAAATGAAAGTGCTCGAAATCCGACGAAACCAACACCATTGCATCCGGCTCGTCTTCCTGATTCCGATGGTATAATTTTTTTGTCAAACGAAGTCCGTATGAAGAAGATATTGCATTATGTCCGCCAAGCCAAACAGGCAAAATTTTGGATGTTGACTGTACCTGTCCGTACAGTCCGTACAAGACACGTGTCAGTCCATACAGGACATGTGGCAGGTCCGTACGCTGACACATGGAAGATTTCATACAGGACAAGTGGCGGCTCTAGAGCGTGACATGTGTCAGGATGATTTGGCATTTTCGGCGCGCAGTTGGACCAATCCCGAAGTGACACATGTCACCACTGGAAGGGTGACATGTGGCAGGGTGACGTCAGCAACATACATGGAGGATGACGTCAGCATCGTACGGAGGATGATGTGGAAGTACGGTGATGACGTGGAAAGGTTGACGTGGCAAGCGACGTGGGACAATCAAATGCTGACAC
>JZKD02S2011591.1:340235-376953 GCA_000966675.3 Picea glauca
AATTTGCAATTTCATCTAAGTATGTGGACGAAGTAACTTGTGATGTTGTGTCATTAAGAGAATGTGGAATGATCTTAGGTAGTCCATACTTGTTTGATCGTAAGGCAATCTTCTATAGAACTAAGAATCAATATCAGTTCACTAAAACAGGTCAAGATTATGTGGTTCATTCTCATCGTGTTAAAGCCAATACAACACTTCAAACAAGGGAATTGTTAACAAATATAGTTGTTTCAAATGAAGTAATTGATCTTAAGCAAGAACAAGATATGGTTGTTGAATGGAAAATCAATCATAGGTTGCTTCAAGATAAGCTCATGTCGTGCAAATATTTAAAGTATATCAGMTCATTTGCAKTCGTCTTCTTGATACTGTCATTAGCAATGTTTTCTACATGGATGATAGTAGCTTCAGTAAGATGTGATAGGGTTGCAATGGCTAACAATATACTGTCAGTTGTCATGATTGTGTTACAGATGATCGTGATGAGACAGGTGCACAAGACAGAGTTCAGAGACAGAGAGCAAGCCGGGTGGCCTATCCCGAGGTTGTTGACTGATCAGTAACCTTTTGGGGACCAAAAGGTCTGATTGTGGGGAGGTGTGATCCGAAATCAGATTCAGAAGCCTGTCAGGGCATGAGAAATGCTCAAAAATGAAAGTGCTCGGAATCTGATGAAACCAACACCATTGCGTCTGTCGCGTCTTCCTGATTCCGGTGGTATAACTTTTTTGTCAAACGAAGTCCGTATGAAGAAGATATCACATTCTTTCCACCAAGCCAAATAGGCAAAATTTTGGATGCTGACTGTACCTGTCCGTACAGTCCGTACAGGACACGTGTCAATCCGTACAGGACATGTGGCAGGTCCGTACGCTGACACGTGGCATATTCTGTACAGGACACATGGCAACTCCAGAGCGTGACACGTGTCGGGATGATTTGGCATTTTCGGCACGTAGTTGGACCAATCCCGAAGTGACACGTGTCACCACTGGAAGGGTGACATGTGGTAGGGTGATGTCAGCAGCATACGTGGTGGATGACGTCAGCATCATACATCGAATGACATGGAAGTACGGAGATGACGTGGCAAGGTTTACATGGCAAGCGATGCGGGCCAATCACATGCTAACACGTGGCGAGTTCTGGTTGGTTTTTATGGCACCACATGGCCCAATCACGGGCTACCACGTGGCACCCCGGGTTTTTCCAATATGGCCTATGTCAAAAATTATTGGTGTCGTCGGGGATCGAACCAGCGACCTCCTCCATTGGTAACGCTTTAACGTTTTCCCGTGACCACTGCGCCACGTGTTGGTGCTTATTACAACTACGGGTTTCAATGAATTTAAGTTTTGTTAATGTATATATCGGAGGGGGGTCGGGCCGGGGCTTAGCCCCGACCCGCGGTTCCATCGTGATACATATGACCAGGAGTGGAGTATGCGCGCGGATTTGTTTAACGGTTATAATATGTTAACCCCCGGTTCTATGATGTGTAACCACGGTGTATGGCACGTTTTATAACAGTTTCAACCTTTAGCACTGGGGGCTACGCCTTATACCAATGTGACCGGGTGCTGGAGCGAGGGGGGTGGCCCGCGCTTAGACCTTTGGGCTAGTGTGTGGCCACATGAAGTGCATATGACCACTTAAAGGGCGTGCGTAAGGGCTCGGGGGGCTAAAGCCCATTTTAATAACTATTATATAGTTTGAAGTGGGTTTTTTAACCACTTCTTGTTTTATTAAATGTAATTAATCCATTTTTAAGGGTTATTGGGCATTTTTAGAGCCTAAATTGATGGAGGAAGTTGGAGGGGGAAAACCAACTTTCCCACTATTTAACCAAGGCCATTTTGAGGCCAAGGGGACAGCTTTTGGAGAGCAATTCAGAGCAGATATGCTGAGGCAAGCCAAGTCAAATTCAGTTTGAGGCAGGGAGACCGTTGAGGAGGAGATGTTGTTGGACGATTTCTGAGAGATCCGGACATCCGTTTCAGGTGCCGTAAGTTGTTCAAGATTCTAGAGATCTGGGCGAACATGACTAGATCAGTCTGGAAGCCATTCAGCATTGTAATGATGTACCATTAAGATTTTTAAAATAAATAAAGAAGCCTCCCCCACAGAGAAAAGGCCCGGAGACGTAGGCAAAGTTGTGCCGAACTCTGTTATCAACCTGTGTATTATGGTTTGTTGTTTCTCATTGTTTTTCAGATCTTCAAATATGTTAATGGCTGTATAAGTCATTTTCTTTTCTCTCTCTTTCGTTTAGTTTTCCAATGGTCAATTAATGCATGCAATTAAAAACTCAACCATAAGTCATTCGAAAAATCCTGACGGATCACAGACTTTGCTGGAATTAGAAGACAAATTAGTCATCATCCCAATAGGAAGTCTAGATGATATAACAATCACTTTGGCCTCTTGGGAATACCCTATGTATTTCTTAGTGATTCATCCCAAATCCTCCAAACTAGGACATCCAGTAGTGCTTGGCCAACCTTGATTGGACAATGTTGATGTGTTTATTAGTTTTCAGTCCGGAGAGATGACAATTTCCAATGGCACCCAAAATCAAAAAAATCATTCTCTTTCCCGTTGCCCAACCAGCCACTGAAGTTCCTCTCTGGTTGGGAATCCCTATGGGGAGGAGGACTGTACCTAGCCATTGTTAACACTCAAACAAATAAAAGGAGTTTAAGAGAAAACTAAAGAACAAATATTAATCCTATGTTTGGCTGATACATAATGCATTCAATACCCTCAATATTTTCATGAATACACACATATCTTAAGCTCTGAATTCCAGGAAATGTGGTACCCCTACACCTCCACAGTAGCCACCATTTAACAAGTAGATGAAGGGAAAGAATCAACGGTCTAGGATTTTGAAATCAATTCTGGAAAATGCTTGTACATCAATGCTAGTTTAGAAACAGATCAACAACAAAAATTGATTCAAATGATTCAAGGAAAATTTGTTTCTTTTTCGTGGGATTACTCTGACATGAAAGGAATTCACCTAGACACTTGTATGAATCATATTTACAATAATGACCAAATCAGACCTATTAGGAAAACCCAAAGAAGAATGAATCCAACCTTAAAAGACATAGTGAAAGAAGAACTCCAGAAACTCCTGCATGCCAATTTTATTTACTCTATATCGGATAGCAAGTGGGTATCTCCATTATTTATTGTCCCTAAGAAAAATGGTAAATGGAGGATTTGTGTGGACTTTCGAGAATTGAACAAGGATACCAGCATGGATTACTTTCCTTTTCCTTTCATAGACCAGGTCTTGGACACTTTGTCTGAGAAGAAGTATTTTTCTTTCTTGGATGGGTTTAGTGGTTACAATCAGATCAAACTTTCACCAGAAGATTAGGAAAAAACCACATTTACTTTCCCATGGGGTACCTATGCCTATAGGGTTCTTCCGTTTGGTTTGTGTAATGCCCCTTCTACCTTTCAAAGGGTTGTCTTGGCCATTTTATCTGATTTGACTCATGACTGTGTAGAAGTCTACATGGATGACTTCACAGTATATGAGGATGATTTCCAACAAGCATTGGACAATTTGGAGAAAGTACTGATTAGGTTTAAAGAAACCAAACTTTCCCTCAGTCATGAAAAATATAGAATGAATATCATTGAAGGAATTGTTTTAGGTCATCACATCTCTGGTACTAGAATAAGGGTAGACCCTGCCAAGATTGACATCATTTCTCAAATAAAAATCCCTAGCTCACATAAAGAAGTCATGAGATGTTTAGGGCATGCTAGTTACTATAGGAGGTTCATTCAGAATTTTACAAACCCAGTTGCCCCATTGTTCAAACTATTAGCAAAAGAGGATGAATTTTGTTGGAATGAACAATGCCAATTTTCTTTTCAAATTTTAAAAACAAAGATTTCAAGTGTGCCTGTTTTGAGAGGACCAAACTGGTCTCTTCCTTTTCATATCTGCATGAATGCCTCAGATACAACTTTGGGGGCTATTTTAGGACAAAGGGAAGGCCAAATCCCATATGTTGTATACGTTTTCAGCAAGAATATTTCACCTACTGAAGTAAATTACATTGTCACTGAAAAATAATTTTTGTCAGTAGTACATGCCATTAATAAATCCAGACACTACATAATAGGGTATGAATTTTTTGTAAATATCGACCATTCAACTATCATATTGTTTATGAAAAAACATGTTACAAATGTTAGAGTGACTAGATGGTTGTTATTACTGCAAGAATTCAACATCACCATTATTGATAGGCCTGGAAAAGATGATTTAGTTTATGATTTCTTGTCTAGACTCATTCATACATGTGTTAATACTCCAGTAGATAACAATTTTCTAGATGAAAATATATTTTCTATTTCTACTTACATTCTTTGGTATGCAGATGTATCCAACTATATTGTAATAGAAAATCTACCTCAGAATCTATCCTCCCGAGAAAAATAGAGAATTATCCAGGTAAGTGACAATTACATGTGGCATGATGATTGTTTATATCGAACTAGGCATGATTTGGTGATCATAAGGTGTGTCCAAGAGGATGAGATGCATGACATATTCAAAGTTTGTCATGATGGTCCATGTGGGGGCCATTTTGCTGATAAAAGAAAAACACACAAGATCTTACAATTTGGTTACTATTAGCCAACTATTTTCAAAGTTGCAAAGAAGTATGTGGCTAGTTGTGATGATTGTCAAAGGATGGGAAAACCTACTACAGTTGATGAGATGCCCCTCCAAGATAAGGTAGTAATCGAACCTTTTGAGAAATTGGCTTTGGATTTTGTAGGACCTATTATACCTATGTCTCAAAGTAAGAAGTGAATCTTGGTCTGCACAGATTATGTGACCAGATGGGTGGAAACTAAAGATTTATATTCTGCTAATGAACAATCTGTTGTAGATTTTCTCTTTGAAGAAATATTTATTCGCTTTGGTGTGCCTCAAGAAATAGTAACTAACCAAGTAACTCAATTTACCTCCAATTTGGTCAAATCTCTTACTGAACAGTATAAAATCAAACATATAAAATCTTCACCTTATCACCCTCAGGCAAATGGGCAGGTGGAATCAACCAACAAGGTGATAGAAGCTATTATTACCAAGATTGTTCAACTGCATCACAAAGACTGGGTTGATAGGTTACTTGAGGCCTTATGGGCCTATAGGATAGCTTGGAGAAACACAACAGGCCATACACCTTATGAGTTGGTAAATGGGAAGCATGTGTTTCTTCCAATAGAATTTCAAGTGAAAACCTTCAGGACTTCCATGCAACTAGGGATGGATTTGGATGAAGCTAAAAAATAGAGGCTATTACATTTGAATGAGCTTGATGAGGTCAAACAAGATGCCCTTCAAAGTACCACCCTTATACAATAACAAATGTCTAAAAGGAATGGAAAGTACATCAAGAAGAAGTCTTTTCAATTAAGTGATTGGGCCCTACTGTATGATAGTAGGTTCAAGAATTTTAAAGGTAAATTGTCTACTAGATAAATATTGTTGATGAGAATCATAACTCCTTTGTCGTGAATGGAATTGATTGAAGGTTTATCATAAGCCTCTATCCAAAGAGGATTTTTCAGACATGTTCTTCAGAGTTCCAAGATGCAACTGGTAAGCAAGGGGGTTTCTCCTCCTGCTGATCCACCACAGTAATTTTGATTGTGTAAATTAATTGGGCTCTATACATATATATAAATAGGTGTGTCATTAGATAGAAATTTTGATGTTACTAACAAAAAAAAAGTTGATTATGTTGTCATGTAGATAAATGAATAAAGAGGACATATTTCAGGTGTAGGTCTACCCCTTTATTCATCCCTGGTAGATCATTTGGATTTTTCTTTAAGTTTTTCAGAATCCTAAAAATTGAAAACATTGGTGAGCAGGAACTGGCTCGGGCTCAAGAAAAACCCACGGGACAGTAGATGGAGTTTTCTTTAAGTTTTCCAGACTCCTAAAAATTGAAAATACCAACAAGAAGGAACTGGCCCAGGCTCGAGAAAAATCCATGGGACAGTAGATGGAGTTTTCTTTGAGTTTTTCAGACTCCTTAAAACTGAAAACACTGGCGAGAATTAAATAATATGGGCTCGAGAAAAATCCATAGAAATTTAGTAGTTAGGATTATTATTTTTATAATAGAAAGGAAGTGGAAACATGAGCAGTGATCAACTTGGTTCCAAAAAGAGGAGGATTATGAATCTCAACATGAGGTTGTCCAAGCTACATGGTACCTTTTTGTTAAAGATCATGGGGCCCAGTCATTAAAGTCCTTTTCCTTATTTTATGACACTTATTGCTGAAAATTTAGAGTTACTATATCAAGTGTTGATATTTGTTTCACGTACATGGTATTTCAGTAGAATCGAATCACAGGTTCTCTTCCATAGAATAAAAAAACACCAACAATTTCTACAAAATACAGCTTACAATGTTCCAGTCTACAGAGCACCACAACTGGGTACCTTATCCAATTCTACTTGAATATCGGAATATAATTTTGTGATGATCCGGTACTGGATAACATCTTTGTGCTATTCTGGTACTGCAAAATGTTTGCCTCTATGCTCATCTAGTACTGTGGGAGAAGGTTTGTGCTCATCCGGTACTAAAGGAGAAGGCCTGTGTTATTCTGGTACTAGGAAAAAGTTGGCGTTGATCTGGTACTACATCAAATTAACCCCTGTGTTCATTCGGCACTAGGCACAACTCTGCGCTGAACTGGTACTACAACAAATTCACCCATGTGTTCATCCGATACTGAGGGAGAAGGTTTGTGTGGGTCTGGTACTGCAACAAATCTTTGTAATGGTATACAACTAAGCAGTAGTCTAGTACTAAGTTGTGATCTGGTACTGGTAATGAGTTGTTGGTAGTCCCTATCCTATACTCATAGTTTGTGTTGCTCGATATAAATGCTTCAAGTAATAGGAGGTATAAACTCAACATTTTTCATTTTATTAAGGAATTAGACTAATTATGTATTAAACATGATGTGTCTACTCTCCCCCTACCATATGAGAGTAGCCACATGTTTACAAAGCCCTTGCATACATCTCCTCGTGAAGAAATCATTCTTATACAGCCTAAATGTTGAGAGTACAAGGTAATTGTATCTCTAACAGGATCAATTTCATTCTTTTCATTTACATGGTGGAGAAACGTCATAATCCCATGATCCAACATCGTGCCATACAAATGACTTAAGATACATCTTTATGCATGTAAAACTATGATTATGTTCTGATCATGATGATGTCAGATGATTTCATACTTGTGAACTCCAGTCATAACGACCACATCTCTTGTCATCATTACCCAACACTCTCGTGAACATGATATGATGCCAACCTCCATACGAGTCTACAATTTATTCATGAATTCAACTTATCTTACCCTTCCATCATTACCATGGATGTGACCATTGCAATCTAAATCTTAGCTTATAAACGCTCCTTTGGATGGCTTCACCATCTAGGTGAGTGTTATTTATTGTTTCATTGTCACACCACTTCCATTTACAATGTGATTATGTTCCTTCATATTGTTTGCATACTTATCCTCTTCCAGTACTCCATCGTGGATTGCGTTAATCCGATACTCAACCCTCCATCCTATGTTATGTTGCCTCATACGCTTTGAGATTTGTTTTAAGCCATCATGGGGATTGATAGACATGAACATGTGTTCCAGTTATACAAGGAGACACAAGAATATCAAACTTGCAGGGATAGATTTGAACAGGCCGACTGGGTTCCATTTCTGGAAAAATTTAAGGGCTATCACGAGGGAGTCTTTCTTGATTTTGTGCAAACCTATGACGGAGAAAGTGTGTAGTTTGGAGATATGAAATTAAATATTTCAGAGGCCACCATAGCAAAAGCTACAGTCTTACCTTATGTTGGATAAAAATACTTTAAGGGGGTGATCATTGACAGGAATCTTTGTAAAAAAATTCTAAGGCCGAAGAATCAAGACCCTGATTGGACTAAGGGAATTCCTCGAAGTTGCATCAAGGAAGAATATTGGATGCTGCTCATTAGTTTGCAGATATTTATCACTTGCGAAGGGAGGTATGTCGTGAATTTCCTATACCATTTGAAACTTTTGTCACATTTTGAAGGAGGGCCACAAATCGATTTTCCCCACTTCCTCTAGATGATTTTAAATAAAATGGTGAGAGGAGTTAAATCAGCTTCCAAGAAACTTGAAACCAACCTCCATCACCATGGCCTAATGAAGCTACTGTTTGTCCATTCCTTGAGAAAAAAAGTCAGTAGTTGGAAACAACTACTTCAACAAAAGTTTGCTGAGGAAGGAGTGTCTATGTCTATAGAAGAACAAGAAACATAGGTATACAATGAGGGGTCCAGTAGAAAGACATAGAAAAACAAAGGGAAGAAGTTAGGGGGTGAATAAGCCACCGTTACACCTAGCTCATCCGAGTCTATTGATGAATTGGATAAATATAAGTCTGTTGTGGAGAATCCTACTGCATCCAAAAAGAAGAAAAACTCCCAATATCAGAAAATAAGTCCAACCCTGATTCCAAAAACTAAAAGGCATAAAAGAAAAAACTATGGGCAAGGTGAACGATCGGATAGTGCCTCTAAGGAAACCATTGAATTTTCATCAGAGCCAGTTAGTAGGTTGGAAAAGTTCCATCAACAAAACATACAGAGCAGGAAAAAGTGTCAAAAGAAGGGTGTGCCAGCAGAACAAATCCTAGAGGAGCCCACTACATCTAAGAAGGAGAGGCCTACCCAATCTAAAGGACCAATTCCAACCTCAACCTCTACCAATCAACTTCCACGAAGTGAGAAGTGAAAAAGGAATAAAATAGGTCAAAAGGAGTTTTCACATGATGTCCCCAAGGCAACTATTGAGTTCCCTCAAGAATCGGTAAATGAGTTGGAGAAGACCCCTGAAGCGGTTATTATGTTTCCTCAAGAGTAAATTAGTGATTTGGAGAAAACTCCTAATATGATTAGTGGAAGTAAGGGGAATCTTAAAACAAGTAAGGTTCAAAAGAAACAAATCTCAGAGCCTACACCTTAAACCTTCAGAGTGGAAACAAGGAATGTTCAACAAGGACAAACTCCAGAGCCCACACTTCGGTCCTCCAAGGAAAAAATCAAATATGTACAAGAGAAACAAGTCCCTAGGCCTATAACTTCTATTAAAATAAAGAAGAGGAAGTTGTTTGAAGAGAATTCCACCCTTGTTAGAAAATCTGAGGAAGCCTCCCTTCCTGTACGAAGAACCACCAGGAGCATGGCCAAACAGATAACAATTCCACATGTGCCTTCTCTTCCAGAAGAGACTATTGATATTTCGACTTCTCCAGATAAAGAAAGAGGCTATGGATCTAGGATTAGTGAGACAGAGGGGTTAGTGACAGAAACCTTGAGAGGTATAGGAACAGAGAAGGAAGCCCGAGAGGAGGTGATTGAACAAACAACCACATCTGATCATGGAAATTCTTTGGGCAAACAACAATTGATAGTGAAGATTGGGAAACTAATAAAATAGAATGAGAAGTTGAAACAAGAGGTTATAGAGTACCAAGTGTTGGATAGGCATATTAAGGCAGAGAATGAACAATTGAAAGAATATAACCTAAGGTTACAAGATGCACAAGAAGATGTCTCTGCTAAACTCAACAAAGTTTTACGTTTTATCCAATACACCAGGGTGATTAAAAAGGAACTGAGGATTGAAGCTTCTAGTCTCAACATTCTACATCCATATAAATGATGTTCAGATAGGAAGGGAGATGGTTCAGTTTTGCAAATTTTTGAGTATCAGTTTTGACATTGTTGCATGAGGACATGCAATGACTTTAGCATGGGGGAAATGTTGAGTCTCCATTTTGCCACTTTTATTATCCTATATTGTCCTCTATATGAGTCTATTTAACCTATGATATGTGTATATGATTGACCATTTCCTCCACAAACCTACTTTGTGACCTTGTCCATGCGCATAGAGAGGTAAACTATGTTAAAACATGATTTGTTTGATTTTCTTGATTAAATTGGATTAAATGGTTGATTATTTATGCTCCTAATTACTTTGACTATTAATTAAGCAGTTCCATCTGGTACTACCACTGATATTTTAGTGCCTATTTTGTTAGCCCATAAAGAATATTTCAAATGTACATGCCAGGCTTTCTTATTTTTGGTCAGCACTTTTTTAATTATGGTTATCAAGATTTTGTTTGAGGACTCGGATAATCCATTGCCCTATGGATAGTAGGTCGTAGAATGTCCTAGTACAATGTTTTACTTTTGAATTTTTTTTATCATGGCCATGGATTTGAAATCTTGAGCATTATCGGTAACTATCTTCCGGGGATAGCGAAATCTTGATAAAATGTTTTCTTCCAAGAAACTAATTACCACTGCATCTATTGTGTTTCATGTAGGAATGGATTCTACCCATTTAGTAATATAGTCAGTAGCAGTCAGAATCCACTTATGTTTTGCACTTGAATGTGTATGTATTTCTCTGATGAAATCCAAACACCATTTCTGAAACAAAGATTTTGTTTTAACTAGAACCAAAGGTAGTGCAAGAATCTTTTGCTTGCCTATGAATAATTGGCAGGGGTTACACTCTCTGACTTTAGAATTCACATCAATGAATAATTTCGGCCAATAATATCCCGCTCTTAATATTTTGTAGGTCATTTCTCTCCATGCGTGATGTCCTCCACACACTCCTTCATGAAACTCATTTATAACTTTCTCTGTTTCAGATTCTACCAAACAACTCAGTAAGAAACCTAGGGGATCCTTCCAATATAGTTGACCATCTACAATACAATATTTCACTACGTGTAATGTCAATGTTCTATCATTAGAAGGATTCAGGTTGCTCGGGCATTGAAGAGTCAGTAGATACGAAATAATGTTGCTATACCAAGCTGAAGACGAGAATTTTAGTAGATTTTAGTTGCGGGTACAATAACATCAAATTCGTCTATATCTAAAAATCCTTCATACTCTCGCAAGTGATTTATTCCAAGTGCTCTTAAATTTGATTCAGCTAATAGTTTATCCAAGCCCTAACCTTTGACAAGTTTGGTCGATTTTACCTCCAGGTCAAACTCCTAAATTTTGGCTAACCATCTGCCCCTTTTACCATCACTATCTAGTTGAACTAATATATCTTTGACAATGTTGGTTGGTACATAAGCTATGATCTTAGAATGGAGTGCATAAGTTCTGAAAGATTTGAGGGCTTTCACCATTGTGTAGTCTTTTTTTTCCAATATATCATATTTTAGTTCAGTATCTCTGAGACTTTTACTAAAAATCATGATTGGCTACTCAAAGCCCTCATCATTCTTTTGTAACAGTATAGACATGATAGTGTGTTCGGAGGTGAATGAAAAAATCAAGAATTCTTTCATATAATATGGGCTTTCCAGTACTGGTGCTTCACCTATAACTTTCTTAATACGTTCAAATGACGCTTCGGCTTCAGTTGTCCACTTGACCTCGTTGTCTTTCTTGAGCATGTATGTAATCAATTTTACAATTTCAGCGAAGTTTGGGATGAATCTTCTTAAAAAAATATTTTTTCCTAAAAATGACTAGATCTCCTTTCTATTCCTAGGAATATTTATAGTATCTATAGCTTCGACCCTCTTTGGATAAATTTTAATTCCATATCTAGACACTATATGTCCCAAGAGTTTACCTTCCAGCATTGCAAAATGATATTTCTTGGGATTCAAAGACAAACCAAATTTTTGACATTTCTCAAACGTCTGTTTGAGGTGCAACAGGTGCTCTACATCAGACATTGAAAACACAGTTAGATCATCAAGGTAAATGACAATGAACTTATCTATCTCTCCGACAAAGGCGATGTCCATAGCTCATTGGAAAGTGGCTACTGCGTTCATTAAACCGAATGGCATTTTACCATACATAAAGGTACCCCATGGGGTAGTGAACTTGGTTTTCTCTTTATCATCCAAATGGACAACAATTTGATTATAGCCTAAAAATCCATCAATCATAGACATTAGATTTTATCCTACCACCTTTTCCAATACATGGTCCATTTTAGGAAATGGATAATTATCTTTGAGTGATGATCTGTTTAAATTTATGAAATCAACGCAAAGTCTGATTTCACCATTTTTCTTCTTGACCGGAACTAAATTAGCTACCCATTCGGAGTATCTGAGTGGGACAATAATCTTGGCATCCAAGATCTTCTTTACCTCTTTCTCTATCACAAACAGTAGTACAGGATTTATATGTATGAGCTTCTGCCTAACACCCTTCTTCAGAGGAATTTTGTGTTCGATTACGGTGGTATCATAAGTTCTTAATTCATCACAGGACCAAGCAAAAACGTTCTTATACTTCTTGAGCAACTCAACATAGTCTCTTTTTATTTCAAGAGGAAGGTATTTAGATATTTTCACTAGCCTTAGAGTTTCCTTGGTGCCTATATCACAGTCTTCAACTTCTTCAGGTCGAGGCTGTAAAGTAGACTTCAAGGGAATGTCTTCATGATAAAATAATGTCTCCAAGGGAATCATACCTTTAGGGATCTGATTATTTTTTAGTATCAAAATGCGATGATTAGTGATCTTATCTCGAAACTCCTGAGGATCTTCTCCTTCCCGCATCATCCAAGCAGGGTCATTCTGATTTTCCTGATCAATATGTGTTTCAGCAAATTCGTCCACCATTTCTAGGAATTATATTATTTTCTCATCATCTTCGAAGACCTACCAATGTTGTATATTGTTTGTTATTGAGGGTCTGTGCCTCATTTCTATATGATACTTCAGTTTGAAAATAGTAGGAGGTACAAACGTTGAGGCTGCTTTGGCCAATGAATCCGCCTGTTGATTTTTTGTTCTGGGGATATAGTGAACATTAACCAATGAGAAACAAAATTCAATCAGATCCCAGGAACAATTTCTGTAAGACCTCAACCTTGGGTGTTTATCTTGGTACTGACAATTTATCTGTTTTATAATTAATTCCGAATCACCATAGACTTCCAAGTTTTTAATTTTCAACTTCCTGGCAGCCTCTAATCCTAAGACCAGGGATTCATAATTCGCATATATTATTGGTGTAATCGATGCCCCACTATAACCTATAAGAGAAAGGGATAGTAAAATCATCTCCAGGTGCCAGAAACAACACTCCAGCTCCTGCTCCTTTACAAGACAAAGCACCATCAAAATACATTTTCCAAACTCCAATACTATATACATCTTTATTTGTTTATTCTATTTTTTCTTTTTCTATACAATTTATTTCTAAACATTCATCTAAATCATCATCAATCGATAAAATACAGTTTCCTAAATCCTGATCTGCGACATAAATGGGGTAATTATTCGGATTCAACGGATCACTTACTGTATATGCCAACCTTGTTTCTCTGTATAGGCAGGTGAACTGTCTGCCAAAGATCAGGATTGTAGCGTATATCATGTCGATTTGAAGGGATCCTCCAAGTTTTACGCCCCAAGACCTGGATAACAACATACCATACTTTGGAGGTATATCAGTAAAAACCACATCCATCAGAACACATTTTACAGGAATCTCTGCAAGATTAACTACTAAATCTTTAATCATACCCATACATTTAACTTTTTTCGAATCAAAAGAATACAGATCTTTGTATGGTCGAGTAATTTCGAGACCAAGTCTATCCATAATACCTTTGGGCATCACATTGTGGGAAGCTCCATAATCCAACATGCAATTATGGAGAAGATGATCATGCACAGTTAGCATAATGTAGAAAGGAGCGACAGTATCTCTGGCACCTTCAAAATGTGGACCAAAAATTATATTTGGTTTATCATCTTCTAAATTTATAACGTCGGCCTTACTTTCAATATCCGAAAAATTTATCATTTTGGCAATTTGCTTTTTGTATGTAGGGTTTTTGGCTAATTCAACCAGAGGTACAGGGATCTTGATATTATTAATCTCATTCTCTAGATTGAAATTTCTCGTTGTTTTATAGACTTCTCTGGTTTGGATTTCTATCTCCCTTTTTTCCTGATTTATCAATTTGTGTTGCTTTTGTTTCAGTTGTTTTTGTTTCGACAGTCTGTGTTTCAGCTGCTTTTGTTTTGGCAGTTTTTGTTTCAGTTGTTGGTTGAGTTGCCTCATTCGCTTTACTTTTCGACGAGATTTTATTCGGTTGGGCAGCTGTGATATTTTTATCTCTAGGCCTTAGATTATACTTATGTTGGAGCTCAACCATTATATTAATGATGATTCCTTGATAAGCAAAATCTTATGTAATATTTATGCTCTCATCGTTATTAGACCAATATTTTGCACTTAGAGACTTTTCATAATCTTGTCTTGTCAAATAAAGTTCTTGACAACCATCACCAAGATTATTCATATCTTCCTCTAACTCCTCAAAGTTTTACATGTCTTCTCCTCCTATAAAATTTTCATTCTTAAAGGGGGCCTAAATCTTTTGATCTTCATTCTTGATTTGTCTTTGTTTCATTTGAGGGTTAGGATTCCTTCTGAAATATTTTCTAGGGAACTCATCAATCTTAGATTGGTCCAATTCCATTTTCGAGATTTTATTTGTCAATTCTTTGATTATTTTTGGCATGTCATCCATATTATCTTCCGAGGACCTCCCAGATCCAGAGGGTCCTGCTAGTTCTCTGTATCGTCTGATTTCTTTATTTCCCATTTCAAATTTAGCTTTTAACTTCCCCGATGCCATCTTATTTGACTCAATTTCTACAACATTGTCCTGCATTTGAGTGAGGTTGACAGATCTCCTTTCCCTCAACAATAGAGCAAAACCGGGGTCGAAAGCCCCAAAAAACGTTACCTTTGTTGTAGGTTGGGAAGGTTTAAACTCAACTGGAATCTTTTTATATAATTTATTAAATCTTTGAGTGAATTCGAGAACTGTTTCTGATTTTTTCTTTCTTAAAGATCCAAACTCGGTTAGATACTAAAGGTGATGTTTTCTCTCTCCCCATTGTCTGAGAAAGGAACTTTCTAACTTGTCATATGATCCTATGGAATCTTCCAGCAGTCCTCAGATCCAGGTTCTCACCTGTCCTTTGCAATTTTGAACTAAGAGTCTTGAATAAACATCCTCGTGCTCAAGGCCAAGGATATCAATGAATTGATCAAAGAAATTTATGTGCTCAGTTGCAGTTAATTCACCCTCCCTGGTGAACTTTGGCAAGATTTTCATATAGTTTTTGGGTAAATCATGGAGGGGAACTTGGAGGACCAAAGGATCATACCTAGCAGCTTCTTTAGAAAAAATTCTAGGATGTGGGGGTTGTCTTTGACCACCTCCGCCACCAACTCCATCACCACCTCCTCCAGCCGCAACCATTGATAATCTAGGGGATGAAAATTGGAGATTACAGAGAAGGTTTTCAAAGATGTGTAGTGACCTTTTGGCCGCGTCTGGATGAAGAGAAAAAATTTCAGGAAAGTGAACGTCATGAGACAGGAAATCTGAAAAAGAGGGAACGAGGAAATGAGGATTGGGTTCTTCGGACTTACATGATATATACACGAGAGAACCAACAAGAGTCGAGTCAGGGTATAAGATATATTTCAAAGCTTCAAGAGGTTGGAAGCTTGACTTCAAGAACTAATGAAATTTCAATTGAAGCGGGTACTAAGATGGATTTTTTACCTTTATTGGTAAAGGAGACAGTTGGAATGGTCTCAGCTTTAATCTTGGGTGAAACCAACTCGGATTTTAGGGTTTCGACTTCGATTCTATCAGTATATTTTTATCTGAAATGGATTTGGGTGGGACCTTCTTGCAAAGTTAGCTCCTCAAGTAAAACATTAGTATTAGATTTGGGTTGATAAACTTTACTTGTTGATGCAGTAGTATGTTTAATGCATCCCCTTGGTTTCAAAAGTTTTTCAGGGTCATATACAGGTGAAGTCTACTTATCGTCTGGATTCTTTCTGGTATTTTTCCGACTAAATGCCAATTTATTAGTTGTGGAGTCACCAAGTGAAGGATAAAAATTAGCCTTATAATGTATTCAATCTTTGTTCACTGTCAAAGAGAGAAACTTACTAATGTCGTTCTCCCAGGGAAAAATAACTTCGATTCTCCATCCCCGACAACGACGCCAAAAATATGTTATTCCTGAGATTATACTTAAGTCTCAAAGCATAATGTCAGGCATCAAGAAATAAGGAAAGTTTTAATGTTTTCATTTTATACCTCGGTTATGTGAGAAAAAATCCTTAAATTGAATTAATAGTATAACAACTCAGAGGTTGTCTTTTGTTTCTGAGTTAAAATTAAAAGTATTGAATGTAATGAGAGAAAAACATAAATATGTTAGACAAAGCAAGGCATCAGTTACAGAAGAATATTAATTTGCTACAAAAGAAGAAAATAGATCAAATAACCTTAAATGAAGCATAAATATAGAAATCTAATTAACTCTCAAGTCTTGTATTTACTAATAGTAAATACAGTCGAAAAGTTGTTAATTTGCTACAAAAGAAGAAAATAGATCAAATAACCTTAAATGAAGCATAAATATAGAAATCTAATTAACTCTCAAGTCTTGTATTTACTAATAGTAAATACAGTCGAAAAGTTGTTCGTTATCAGATAACTAAATGAAATGTAATCACAGTAGATGTTGTACTAAATTGCAATTAGGCATTCATCAAGGAAATATATAAAAATATGTTGAGATTTGGAAAGACAGAAGGACACATAACTCAAACTTGACGAAATGTGTAATCTCTGGTCTGCATTTGTATTAATCCTCAATGAGGAGAGTTTTCTCAATTACATCCAGCAAGAAGCAACCTTAGTTCATTATTTTGAGTATGTATTTATACAAAACGATTATCAACCCTAGGCAATTGGAATTCTCATTATTCCTAAAAAGTGACGGTTACAAAATGAAAAACTTGGAATGCTTCACTTAGTTCTCTTCTGTCTCTTTCTCATGCCAACTAAGGAGTTTTCCTTTCTTGTTTTCCAACTCGGACATAGATATCTAATCATGATCTATTCAGGTGATATGTACATATTACCTCATTAGTTTTTTGAAGTACTGTCTTTTCCTCGCTCAATACATTCGACACACCTGCATACCAATGGTGTTACTAGTCTGGAAGGTTCTATCATATCTTTTACCTAAAAAATATACAACTTCTTTTCTAATTGTGGCATCCTGTATTCCATTCTTTTGTCTACTGAAGTCATTGACTGTAACTGCAGATTAGGCTTCACCAACCATCTATCTATTTGAGTGATGTCGACCTATTTTAGCTGCGAAACTTCAGCATGATATTTTTCTAGGCTTGCTTTAATATTAAGTTGATTCTTTACTATGTCAAATTTTCCCAATATTTTAGAATGATCAAATTCTTTGAGGCCTGGTGACTCTTTATTTAGTGAGTGAAAAACCTCTTCACAAGCCTCTTTGATTTCCTTAGTCGTTCTTTTACTTTCGACTATATTGGCTTCCCATGTCTTCAATATTATGTCACCTCTAACTTTCTCTAAAAGAGATAGTCTAGGAATCATAGACATTTCTTCTCTAGCCAATGACACAACCGCTTCTTGAAAATTGGACCGAGCTGTAGTAGCTTCTCTCTCTCTGAAAAAAATGTTATCCAATAATTGGTTCACTACCTAAAAATGGTTTTGGATAATTTCCTCCTTGTCAAAAAGGCTTCGTTGAACTGCTTCCATTTTCTTACATACCTCCAGTGCCTATTTTTGGAAAATGGTTATATCTATAACCATGTTCTCTATCATGTTCACCTTATGCTGTAATTGATTCACTATTTCACTTTGTCGAATGGATTTTTCTTCGCTCACTTGCACATTCTTACGCATCTCGTCCAAAATGGATTTGAGCAGTTGAATTTGTTGTCTATCACTAGCTCTAGTTTGTTCAATACCTTTGTTAACTTTGCTTCTGAAATTATTTTCTATAGTACTTATTTGATTTTGTAACTGACTTATCATATGATTCTTCTTCTTCAGTCGTTCCTTCAAGTTCTCAACTAAAAATTGGTTTGTCATTACAAAATCTCCCAGCGAGCCTACCACCTCTGTAGAAAAGTATTCTTCTTCCAAAGCTTGTCCATCCAATAGCACCCTGTTCATTTTGACAGTTGCACCTGCCCTTTGGTGCATTTCTCTCTTCACCAAAGCTTTCCTTTTCTTTCTGAAAAATAAATCGGAAGGAGGTATCTCTTCAATAGGAATAGGAGTGAGATCTTCTATGAACATTACCTCTACATTGGGGTTCCCTCTGGTAAACTGTAATGGCATGATAAATTGAATGGGACTGTCGATTTATGTGGATGATTGTTTTCTGGTCGTGTCTATAGTTGATTTATCTGGTGTAGACAATGGCCTATCTTCTCCTTTATTTGTTAGTGTCTCTCCTTGATCTTTGGCCCGATTACTTGATACGTCTGTCCTCAGGGTATCTTCTTTTTGAGTCGAGACCTCAGTTTTCTCTAAGTTTTCCTGGCTTTCTTGTTTTCTAGAGCTTACAGCTTCTGGAATTTGGTTCTCCGTTTGATGTGTAGCTAGAGACATCGAGGTTTCTCCTTGTAAAAATTTAGGGAGGCTACTTTTTTGGTGCCTCCAAAAGTCGTATAATTCAATAATTTTATCGAGTGACAGAGATCGAATCTGACCCAAGACCTCCAGATAAGATCTCACTCCTCGAAAAATCTCGTCTTAAGGAGAATCCTCCTGTTCATACCTTTTCAGATTACAACTGGCCATGTGGTTACCCATGACTTTCTGTGGGTAGTGCTTCTTGAATTCAATGTTGACCAACTTTATTTCTTCTAAGGTCGCAGCCTCCACTTTGGAGTGGCCGAAATCCAATAAATAAAATGCACCAATATGTAAGGGAAAATATGGCCATACCTTTTTTTGTACTTCTTTGAGCTCTTTGCTAATCTAGCCGAGTATAGTTTGTCACGCGACCTCGCGACACACTAGTTAGTCTGGTAAAAATTGTGAAAGATCATATGGAGGAACTGAACAGCCAAAAACCCTAATATAGGAGAAGTGTTCCTCAATGTACTAGTTTTCCACTCTGCCCATGTTAGCCACAATTTTATCTGAAATTCTAGGAGGTGGGCGACCAAATATAGAAGTGTGCATCAGTACCACTACCCAGTTACAAAATTCATAGAATAAATCTTTCGCCTTGTCTTCCCAGAGTTTCAAATGATAAATGTGGGTTAGTTCTATGCTATTTGGAGTCCATCTCCAACCCATCAGCGAGAAAGGCATCATGAAACAGATGGAATCCATAATATAAGCTGACATGAAGAATGAAGTTGATTTCTCCTTGGATTTTAGTGTCTGATATTCTGTAATTTCACTAGCCATACTGTCCGACAATATCTTGGCCCAGTCGAAAGAATACCTTTCTGCTACTGTGTATAATGGGTACCCTTGGTAGAAAGAAATGGGTTGTGTTATCCTTCCCATAGATTCTACACATCATCATGGATATATACATGAACTACGGTTCTAGTGATGAGATTGTGTATATGTCATGAGATTTGGCTCTGAACTTTTCAGGGTGTGAATACCAGTCCTTGATCAAGTCGGAAAGGATTTTTCTATATTGATCACACTCCTTCTTGTTAAAATTCACTAAGAAACTGGAATTGTAAATGAAGTTTTGTGTTGGAGACATTTTGTACATCACATATATGTGTTCTGGCCGAAATAACCCAACAAATACCTTCTAAGAATTGAATATAGTTCTGGTTGGGATATCCACATGATCCAATGCCCATCCAATCATATCATTATAGGGAAAAATCCTTGGCCTTGTTGCTACATTATGTAGCTCTGACTGAGCAATAGTCTTGTATTTGATAGATAATTCTTCCTTTTCATTGTCGCTTGAATCATCCGGGTAATTCACCAGTTTGTATTGTAGGATGTTGAAAACATGCGTCTAATTTTTGACTGTGTCTATGCTTTTGTGCGAGGTGTCGGAGAAAACCTCTAAGCTCTAGCCTGAACTTTCACCATTTTCTTTAATTACTTTTCCTGGAGGCATGGTAGTAGTTCTCAGAAACCTGTTATTTATCACAGAAAATGCACAGGACCGAGTGTCTTTCTAAGCAAGCTCTACCAAAACGCGAATGTAATTAAAAATGAAAAACCTTTCTTTCCTTAAATGCATCGATTTGCATATACCTTCACTAACAATGCGTTTAATTATTTTAATAAAAATATTTGGGCATTAAAGATGGATCTTATTTGAGATCATTTCCCCAAATTGGCCATTTAATGTCATTAATAATCGATATTTCGTGATCGGAAAAGTATGAATGAAATTTGAAATCACCTATATCACAAATTGTCATAAACTCAACAGTTAGATAAGAATTGTTTATTTTGTTAATAAATCAAGTTTATATTGTTAATTTATTATGTTTAACCTTAATCCATTTCGGGGTTTCAGGCCCTGGGTTATCTTATTTCAGTACCAGCTATGATCCCTGAATCGTGAAATCACGATTGATTAATTAATATTAATCATGTTTAACTTTTTTTAAATAATCACGATTAATTAAGGATCTCGCGACTTCGGGTATCAAGATTTTAAGCTATCATTCAAGGCAAGATTCCCGAAACGTGAAGTTGCGATAAGGTTTAATTATCGTTAATCATTTTTATTCGTTTAATTAACCCGGTTTAACTTAAGATAATTTCGCGACTTCGTATATCGGGACTTTGGGGTTCTTTACATGTCTGACTATTAGTATCGTGATACCACGAAACCCGACACTTTGAAGGGTGTCTTTAGCGATTTGACGTTTTAATGAATGGGCGGCTCCATAAATTTTAAGGATTTTAAATCGTTGGATTAATCGGAAGACTTTATCAATGGTGGTATCCAAGTGTGTGTTTGTCCTTATTTAAACAAGAATGAAACTTATTTAAGTCTAAAGTTTAGAAAAAATATATATGTTTCAACATAGGCTCCATCTAGGAATCTCATCTCCTTACGGGACGAGAAGAACAGTAGACCAAGTGCCTTTATTGGGTAAATGGAGTCATTATTGCAGTTATGTGAAACACATTCTGAGATAAAACACACAGAAGGAATTGGGACTTAATCTATATCTCCGAAAACTTTCAAAACTTAATCATTCACCAATCTTGAATTCAAGCTTAAATTTCTTCCTTTTCTTAAAACTGGTTTTAGAATTGCTTGAGATAATCAAAACAACCTTAACCAATCTATCAGACTTTGTTCGATTTTATTCGCATCAAGGCAAAGTAATTTTAATGGTTTGAACAGGGAGTCCCATGTTGGCTTAGAATGTAGATCTAGTCTGAAGAAAAACTAGTTTCCAGAGTACATTATAATACATGTATAGCATCTTTGTAGATATCATAGACATTGCTTCACTGCCATCGAGCCTATTCAGTACCCCGATGAAGTTATCTAATTCCCATATTGAATTTCCTTTCACCACTTCAATTAGTAACTTTGCATTTAAATGATGAGATGAGGGAAATTATTTAATGAATTTCCTTTCCTCATCTCTTCTTGGACTAGATGGGGGCAATCCTTTTATGAATTTCCCTTCACCATCTGTCCTATATTTGAAAACATGAAGTGAGGGAAATCAATTTGTATATAATAAAATATACCAAGGATGATATATATTTATATTTTAGCAATAGAGGTCTGTTAACTCACTTTGATTACCCTGGACTAATCCTCTTCTGACTTTCAAAACACCTTCACTTTCTGGGAAGTTTTCATGGGGAATTTTATTTTCCAGGGACTTTCCTTGAGCAAAACTAATCAATTTAAATCTGGTAAAAGGGATAAAGTAGTTAGGAATAGCCCAAACATACTTTGTATTTCAGTTAAATCTAGGAATATCATCAGGATGTTTTGCCTATTTTTGTGTTGAAGATTTGATTTTAAGTTTCCAGAGTTAAAGTGAAGCTCTTTTTCCTTCTTGAAGACCAGGAAGAAATGTTCAGAATCACATGAAAAAGAATTTAAAAATAAGAAAGAAAAATGGAATAAGGATCCAGGGGTTCTATTGTAATTCCAACCATTCCTACATGAACTTGTTTATCAATTCTTGGATTCTTTCTTAAGGTCTTTTTATTGCTAGCTTTCTTCTTTTAAAAAAACTTTCTTTTTATTTTTTATTTATTTTTAATCCAGAGTGAAAACTTGAGAATTAAGATGTTATTTTGTAATTCTCTGACTGTAAATTAGGTGACAATATTAGTACAGATGAAACTTATGTCATACTTATTAATATCTCCTTGAAAATTTTAAACTTGGGTCGGCAGGGTAGAAGTTCATACCTCAGATTTTCTCTATATTTTCAGCCAAAGAAACTATTAGTTTATCACCTGTTTCAAGAGAAATTCAATGTGAGTATCTTTTTCAGTTATAGATTATCTCTCAGTTGTCAGCTAGTATCTTGCAATGAAATGAACACAAGAACTGTCAGGAACTCTTGTAGATTATAACACTACTTGTTGCTCATTTATATATATATATATATATATATATATATATTTTTATGAAATCAACCAACCTGTTTCTATTTATAGTGAAAATAAAAACTTACCGAAGAAACTGAAATTGTAAACAAAAATTGTGAAAACCAAACCGGTATGTAAAATGAGATTTTGCAATTGTATCACTACATGAAATTCTTGAGGTAACGTCTATTGGTAGGGGCGTTAAGAATCTTTCCGTCAAGATTTTCTAACAAAAATGCATTCTTTCCTTCAGAAGCTATAATTTTGTATGGTCCACACCAGATCTGGTCAAACTTATCGTGCTTCCCCGCATCTTCATTCCTAGCCTCCCACTTTAAAACCAAGTCACCAGGGAGAAATTCCCTATATTTATCTTTCTGGTCAAACAAAGATTTCATGTTGTATTTTTGTAATTTCTCATCTACTTCAGCCCTATTTTGCTAGACTTCAATCAATTAATTTATTCTTCTGGTGATGTCATTTGGCACTTCTTTTGATTATTTCCAGAGTTTCATTACGTGTAGTGCAAGATTTATGGGTAGAACAATGTCAGTATCATACACCATCGGAAACGGGGACATTCTGATTGATCTTTTAGTGCCTATTATGTTATCCCATAAAGCATATTGCAAATGTACATGCCAGTCTTTCTTATTTTCGGTCAACACTTTTTTAATTATGGTTATCAAGATTTTGTTCAAGGACTCGACTAATCCATTTCCCTGCAGATAGTAGGTCGTAGAATGTCCTATTACAATGTTGTACTTTCGACAAAAACCTATCATGGACATGGATTTGAAAGCTTGAGAATTATTGGTAACTATCTTCGGAGGACAGCCAAATATTGATAAAATGTTTTCTTCCAAGAAACTAATTACCACTGCATCTGTTGTGTTTCACGTAGGAATGGCTTCTACCCATTTAGTAAAATGGTCGGTAGAAATCAGAATCCACTTGTGTTGTGCACTTGAATGTGGATGTATTTCGCCGATGAAATCCAAACCCCATTGCTGAAACAAAGCTTTTGTTTTAACTGGAACCAAAGGTAGTGCAGGAATATTTTGCTTGCCTACGAATAATTGACAGGGGTTACACACTCTGACTTTAGCATTCCCATCAGTGAATAATTTCGGCCAATAATATCCCACTCTTAATATTTTGTAGGTCATTTCTCTCCATGTGTGATTTCCTCCACACACTCTTTCGTGAAACTTATTTATAACTTTCTCTGCTTCAGATTCTACCAAACAACTCAGTAAGAAACCTAGTGGATCCTTCCAATATAGTTGACCATCTAAGATACAATATTTCACTGTGTGTAATTTCAACGTTCTAGCTTTAGAAGGATTCAGGTCACTTGGGCATTGAAGAGTCAGTAGATACAAAATAATGTCTCTATACCAAGATGAAGACGATAATTTTTGTAGAATTTCAATTGCGGGTACAGTAACATCAAATTTGTCTATATCTAGAAATCCTTCATACTCTCGTAGATGATTTATTCCAAATTCTCTTAAATTTTATTCAGCTAATAGTTTATCCAAGCCCTGACCTTTGACAATTTTGGTCGGTTTTACCTCCAAGTCAAACTCCTGAATTTTGGCTAACCATCTGCTCCTTTTACCACCACTATCTGGCTGAACTAATATATCTTTGACAACATTGGTTGGTACATAAGTTATGATCTTAGAATGGATTACATAAGTTCTGAAAGATTTGAGGGCTTTCACCATTGCGTAGGCTTTCTTTTCCAATATATTATATTTTAGTTCAGCATCTCTGAGAATTTTACTAAAAAACGTGATTGGTTGATCGAAACCATCATCATTCTTTTGTAACAGTATAGCCGCGATACTGTGTTCGGAGGTGAATGAAAAAATCAAGAATTCTTTCATATATTATGGGATTTTCAGTACCGATGCTTCACCTATAACCTTCTTAATATGCTCGAATGATGCTTTGGCTTCAGTTTTCCACTTCACCTCGTTGTCTTTCTTGAGCATATCTGTAATCAATTTTACAATTTCAGAGAAGTTTGGGATGAATCTTCTTAACAAAATATTTTTTCCTAAAAATGACTGGATCTCCTTTCTATTCGTAGGAATATTTATAGTATCTATAGATTCAAACCTCTTTGGATCATTTTTAATTCTATCTCTAGACACTATATGGCCCAAGAGTTTACCTTCTTGCATTGCAAAATGAGATTTCTTGGGATTCAAAGACAAACCAAATTTTTGACATTTCTCAAACATCTGTGTGAGGTGAAACAGGTGCTCTGCATCAAACTTAGAAAACATAGTTATATCACCAAGGTAAATGACAACAAACTTATCTCTTTCACCGACAAAGGCAATGTCGATAGCTCATTGGAAAGTGGATCTTGCATTCATTAAACTGAATGGCATTTATAATGCATAAAGGTACCCCATGGGGTAGTGAACGCGGTTTTCTCTTTATCATCCTCATGGACAAAAATTTGATTATAGCCTGAAAAACCATCAATCATAGACATTCTATTTTGTCCTACCACCTTTTCTAATACATGGTCCATTTTAGGAAATGGATAATTATCTTTGAGTGATGATCTGTTTAAATTTATGAAATCAACGCATAGTCTAATTTCACTATTTGTCTTCCTAACCGGAACTAAATTGGCTACCCACTCAGAGTATCTGAGTGGGACAATGATCTTGGAATCTAGGAGCTTATTTACCTCTTTCTCTATCACATGCAGTAGTATAGGATTTATATGTCTAAGCTTCTTCCTGAATGGTTTAACACCCTGCTTCAGAGGAATTTTGTGTTCGATTATGGTGGTATCATAAGTTCTTAATTCATCATAGGAACAAGCAAAAACGCCCTTATACTTCTTAAGCAACTCAACATATTTGATTTTTATTTCAAGAGGAAGTATTTAGATATTTTAACTAGCCTCGGAGTTTCCTTGGTGCCTATATCACAGTCTTCAACTTCTTCAGGTCGAGGCTATAAAGTAGACTTCAAGGGAATGTTGTCATGATCAAATAATCTCTCCAAGGGAATCATACCTTTAGGGATCTGATTATTTTTTAGTATCAACATGCGATGATTAGAGATATTATCTCAAAACGCCTGAGGATCTTCTCCTTCCTACATAATCCAATCAGGGTCATTCTAATTTTCCTGATCAATATGCATTTTAGCAAATTCGTCCACCATTTCTAAGAACTGCCTGATTTTCTCATCATCTTCGAAGACCTTCCAGTGTTGTATATTGTTTGGTATTCAAGGTTTGTGCCTCATTTCTATATGATACTTCAGTTTGAAAAAAGTAGGAGGTACAAACATTGAGGCTGCTTTGGCCAATGAATCTGCCCATTGATTTTCTGTTACGGGGATGTAGTGAATATTAACCGATGAGAAAAAAAAATCAATCAGATCCCAGGCACAATTTGTGTTACGGGGATGTAGTGAATATTAACCGATGAGAAAAAAATTCAATCAGATCCCAGGCACAATTTTTGTAAGACCTCAACCTTGGGTGTTTATCTTGGTACTGACGATTTATCTGTTTTATAATTAATTCCTCATCACCATAGACTTCCAAGTTTTTAATTTTCAACTTCCTGACAACCTCTAATCCTAATACCAGGGCTTCATATTTGCATAAATTATTGGTGTAATCGATGTCCCACTGTAACCTGTAAGAGAAAGGGATAATAAAATCATCTCCAGGTGCCACAAACAACACTCCAACTCCTTGTCCTTCATAAGACGAAGCACCATCAAAATACATTTTCCAAACTCTAGTACTATATACAACTTTATTTTTTTTCTATTTTTCTTCTTCTGTACAATTTTTTTCTATACATTCATCTAAATCATCATCAATCGATAAAACACAATTTCCTAAATCCTGATCTGTGACATAAAAAAGGTAATTATTTGGATTCACTGGATCACTTACTGTATATGCCAACCTTGTTTCTCTGTATAGGCGAGTGAACTGTCCACTGAAGATCAGGATTGTACCGTATGTCATGTCGAGTTGAAGGGATCCTCCAAGTTTGGTGCCCCAATACTTGGATAACAACATACCATACTTTTGAGGTATATCATCAACAACCACTAAATATTTAATCATACCCATACATTTAACTTTTCTTGAATCAAAAGAATATAGATCTCTGTATGGTCGAGTAATTTCAAGACCAAGTCTATCCATAATACCTTTGGGCATCACATTGTGGGAAGCTCCAGAATCCAACATGCAATTATGTTGAATATGATTATGCATAGTTAGTGTAATGTATAAAGGAGCAACACTATCCCTAGCACCTTCAAAATGTGGACCAAAAATTATATTCAGTTTATCATCTTTTAAATTTATAAAGTTGGTCTGACTTTCAATATCCGAAAAAATTATCATTTTGGCAATTTGCTTTTTGTATGTAAGGTTTTTGGCCAATTCAACCAAAGGTATAGGGATATTGATCTTATTAATATCATTCTCTAGATTGAAATTTCCGATTGTTTTATCGACTTCTCTGGTTTGGATTTCTATCTACATTTTTCCTGATTTATTAGTTTGTGTTTCCTTTGTTTCAATTGTTTTTGTTTTGACAGTCTGTGTTTCAGCTGATTTTGTTTTGGTAGTTTGTGTTTCAGCTGCTGGTTGAGTTGCCTCATTCGCTTTACTTCTCGACAAGATTTTCTTTGGTTGGGAAGTTGTGATATTTCTATCTCTAGGCCTTAGATTATACTTCTGCTGGAGCTTGGCCATTATATTATCGATGATTCCTTGATAAGAAAAATATTTTGTAATATTTATGCTCTCATTGTTATTAGACCAATATTCTGCGCTTAGATACTTTTCATAATCTTGTCTCATCAAATAAATTTCTTGACAATCATCACCAAGATTATTCATATCTTTCTCTAACTCCTCAAAGTTTAACATGTCTTCTCCTCCTATAAAATTTTCATTCTTAAAGCAGGCCCGAATCTTTTAATCTTCGTTCTTGATTTGTCTTTGTTGCATTTGAGGGTTAGGATTCCTTCTGAAATATTTTCTAGGGAACTGATCATTCTTAGATTGGTCCAATTCCATTTTCGAGATTTTATTTGACAATTCTTTGATTTTTTTTTTCCATGTCATCTATCTTATCTTCCGAGAACCTCCCAAATCGGGAGGGTCTTGCTAGTTCTTTGTATCGTCTGATTTCTTTATTTCTCATTTTGAATTTATATTTTAACTTCCCCGATGCCATCATATTTGACTCAATTTCTACAGCATTGTCCTGCATTTTAGTGAGGTCGACAGATCTCCTTTCCCTCAACAATAGAGAAAAATCAGGCTCTAAATCCCAGGCAAAAGTTACCTTTGCTGCAGGTTGGGAAGGTTTAACCTCAGATGGAATCTTGTTATATAATTTATTAAATCTTTGAGTGAATTCGAGAAATATTTCTGAATTTTTATTTCTTAAAGCTCCAAACTCGGTTAGATTATAAAGGTGATATTTTCTCTCTCCTCGTTGTCTAATAAAGGCACTTTCTAACTCGTCATATGATCCTATGGAATCTGTCGGCGGTCCTTGGAACCAGGTTCTCACCTGTCTTTTGAAAGTTTGAACAAGGAGTCTTGAATAAACATCTGCGTGCTCAAGGCCAAGGATATCAGTGAATTGATCGAAGAAATTTATGTGCTCAGTCGCAGTTAAGTCTCCCTCCCTGGTGGACTTTGGAAAGATTTTCATATATTTTTTGGGTAAATCATGGAGGGGAACTGGGAGGACCAAAGGAGCATACCTAGAAGCTACTTTAGAAAAAAATCTAGGAGGTGGTGATTGTCCTTGACTGCCTCCTCCTCCACCTCCGCCACAAACTTTGGCACCACCTCCTCCAGCCACAACCATTGATAATCTAGGGGATGAAACTTGGAGATTATAGAGAAGGTTTTCAAATATGTGTAGTGACCTTTTGGCCGCGTATGGATGAAGCGAAAAATTTTCAGGAAACTAACTGTTAGGAGACAGGAAATATGAAAAACAGAGAACAGGGAAATGAGGGCCGGGTTCTTCGAACTTACAAGATATATACATGGGAGAACCAATAGCATTCAAGTCAGGGTATAAGATATATTCTTCAAAGCTTCAAGAGGTTGGAAGCTTGACTTCGGGAGCCGATGAAATGTCAATTGACGTGGGTACTAAGATGGATTTTTTACCTGTATTGGTAAAGGAGACAGTTGGAACGATCTCATCTTTAATCTCAGGTGAAACTAACTTGGATTTTAGGGTTTCAACTTTGATTCTATTAGTAGATGTTTCCCTAAAATGGATTTGGGTGGGACCTTCTTGCAAATTTAACTGCTCAAGTAAAACCTTAGTATTTGATTTGGGTTGATAAACCTTATTTGTTGATGAAGTAGTCTGTTTAAGGTATCCCCTTGGTTTCAAAAGTTTTCCAGGGTGAGATATAGGCAAAGTCTACTTATCGTCTAGATTATTTCTAGTATTATTTCTACTAAATGACAGTTTATATTTGTGGAGTCGCCAAGTGAAATATAAAAATTAGCCTTATAATGTATTCAATCGTTTTTCACTATCAAAGAGAGAAACTTACCAATGTCATTCTCCCAGGGAAAAATAACTTCGTTTCTCCATCCCCGGCAACGACGCCAAAAATATGTTGTTCATGAGTTTATACTTAAGGCTCAAAGCATAATGTCAGGCATCAATAAATAAGGAAATTTTTAATGTTTCCATTTTCTACCTCAATTATGTGAGAAAAATTCCTTAAATTGAATTAACAGTATAACAGCTCATAGGTCGACTTTTGTGTCTGAGTTAAAATTAAAAGTATTGAATGTAATGAGAGAAAAACATAAAGTTGTTAGACAAAGAAAGGCATCGGTTATAGAAGAATATTACTTTGCTACAGAAGAAGAAAATAGATCAAATAACGTTAAAATGAAGCATAAAATATAGAAATCTAATTAACTCTCATGTCTTGTATTTACTAACAGTAAATACAGTGGAAAAGTTGTTCACTATCAGATAACTAAATGAAATGTAATCACAATATATGTTTTACTAAATTGCAATCAAGCATTCATCAAGGAAATATATAAAAAGATGTTCATATGTGGAAAGATAGAAGGACACATAACTCAAACTGGACGAAATGTGGAATCTCTGGTATGCATTTGTATTAATCCTCAATGAGGAGAGTTTTCTTAATTACATCCTGCAAGAATAAGCCTTAGTTCATTCTTTTGAGTATGTATTTATACAAAACGATTATCAACCCTAGGTGGTTGGAATTCTCGTTATTCCTAAAAAGTGACGGTTACAAAATGAAAAACTTGGAATGCTTCGCTTAGTTCTCTTTTGTCTCTTTCTCATGCCGGATGAGGCATTTTCCTTTGTTGTTTTCTAGCTCAGACATAGATAATATCTAATCATGATCTATTCAGGTGATATGTACATATTACCTCATTAGTTTTTTGAGGTACTGTCTTTTCCTCACTCAATACATTCGACACACTTGCCTACCAATTCCGTTACTAGTCTGGAAGGTTCTATCATATCTTTTGCCTCAAAATATACAACTTCTTTTCTTATTGTGGCAGTCTGTCTTCCATTCTTTTGTCTTCTGAAGTCATTGACTGTAAATGAAGATTAGGCTTCACCAACCATCTATCTATCTGAGTGATGTCGGCCTATTTTAGCTACGAAATTTCAGCCTGAGGTTTTTCTAGGATTGCTTTAATATCAATTTGATGCTTTACTATGTCGATTTGTCCCAATATTTCAGAATGATCATCTTCTTTGAGGCCTAGTGACTCTTTATTTAGTGAGTGAAAAACCTCTTCACAAGCCTATTTGATTTCCTTAGTCGTTCTTTTACTTTCGGCTATATTGGCTTCCCATGTCTTCAATATTATGTCACCTCTAACTTGCTCTGAAAGAGATAGTCACAAAATCACATACATTTCTTCTCTAGACGATGACACAACCGCTTCTTGAAAATTGGACCTAGTTGCAGTAGCTTCTCTCTCTCTCTCTAAAACAAATGTTATCCAATAATTGGTTCGCTGCCCGAAAATGGTTTTGGATAATTTCCACCTTTTCAAAAAGGCTTTGTTGAACTACTTCCATTTTCTTACCTACCTCCAGTGCTCATTTTTGGAAAATGGTTATATCTATAACCATGTTCTTTGTCAAGTTCACCTTAGCATGTAATTGCTTCACAAATTCACTTTGTTAAATGGATTGTTCTTTTCTCACTTGCACATTCTTATGCATCTCATCCAGACTGGATTTAAGCAGTTGAATTTCTTGTCTATCACTAGCTCTAGCATGTTCAAGACCTGTGTTAACTTCACTTATGACATTCTTTTCTACATTACTTATTTGATTTTGTAACTGAATTATCATCCTATTCTTGTGCTTCAGTCGTTCCTTCAAGTTCTCAACTGAAAATTGGTTTGTCATTGTAAAATCTCCCAATGAGTTTGCCACCTCTGTAAGGAAGTATTGTTCTTCCAAATCCTGTCCATTCAATAGCACCATGTGCCTTTTGACAGTTGCACCCGCCCTTTGGTGTGTTTCTCTATTCACCACATATTTATTTTTCTTGCTGAAAAATAAATCGGAAGGAGGTATCTCTTCAATAGGAATAGGCGTGAGATCTTCTATGAACATTACCTCTACATCAGGGTCCCCTCTGGTGAACTGTAATGGCGTGATAAACTGAATGGGGTTGTTTATTTTCTTGGATGACTGTTTTCGGTCACGTCTATAGTTGATTTATCTGATGTAGACAGTGGCCTATCTTCTCCTTTCTTTGTTAGTGTCTCTGCTTGATCTTTGGCCCGGTTACCTGATACATCTGTCGTTGGGGTATATTCTTTATGAGTCGATACCTCAGTTTTCTCTAATTTTTTCTGGGTTTCTTATTTTCTAGATCTTACGGCTTCTGGACTTCGAGTCTCTGTTTGCTGTGTAGATGGAGACATCGGGGCTTCGCCTTGTAACACTTTAGGGAGGCTAATTTTTCGATGTCTTTGGAATTCATAGCAATCAATCATTTTATCAGGTGACAGAGGTAGAATACGACCCAAGACCTCTGGATAAGATCTCACTCCTCGAAAAATCTCGTCTTGAGAAGAACCCTCGTGTTCATACCTTTTCATATTGCAACTGGCCATGTGGTTACCCACGACCTTATGCGGGTCATGCTTCTTGAATTCAATGTTGACCATTTTTATTTCTTCTAATTTTGTGCCCTCCACTTTGGAGTGGCCGAAATCCAATAAAGAAAATGCACCAATATGTAAGGGAAATGATGGCCATACCTTTTTCTGTACTACTTTGAGCTCTTTCCTAATCCCGCCGAGTACAGTTTGTCCAGCAAAATTGCGACACACTAGTCAGTCTAGTAAATGTTATGGCAGAGCATATGGAGGAACTAAAAAGCCAAAAACCCTGATATAGGAGAAGTGTTCCTCGATGTACATGTCTGCCACTCTGCCCAGGTTAGCCACAATTTTATATGAAATTATAGGAGGTGGGTAACCAAATATAGAAGTGTGCATCAACACCACTACCTAGTTACATATTTCATAGAAGAAATATTTCATCTTGTCTTCCCAGAGTTTTGAGTTATAAATGTGGATTGGTTCTGCACTATTTGGAGTCCAGCTCCAACCCATCAACGCGAAATGCATCATGAAACAGATGGTGTCCATAATATAAGCTGACATGAAGAATGAAGTTGATTGCCCCTTGGATTTTAGTGTCTGGTATTCTATAGTTTCACTAGCCAGACTGTCTGACAATATCTTTTCCCAGTCGAAAGAATACCCTTTCACTATTGTGTGTATAATGGGTACCCATGGTAGAAATAAATGGGTTGTGTTCTCCTTCCCATAGTGTATACACATCATCATGGCTATATACATGAAATATGGTTCTAGTGATGAGATTGTGTATATGTCATGAGAGTTGGATCTAAACATTTCGGGGTATGAATACCAGTCCTTTATCAAGTCGGAAAGGATTTTTCCATATTGATCACACTCCTTCTTTTTAAAAATCATTAGGAAACTGGTATTGTAAATAAAGTTTTTTGTTGGAGACAGTTTGTACATCACCTGCATGTGTTCTAGCCGAAATGACCCAACAACTACCTTCTGAGAATTGAATATAGTTCTGGTTAGGATATCCACATGATCCAGTGCCCATCCAATCATATCATTGTAGGGTAAAAGCCTCGGTCTTGTTGCTACCTTATGTAGCTCTAACTGAGAAATAGTCTTGTATTTGATAGATAAGTCTTCCTTTTCGTTGTCACTTGAATCATCCAGATAGTTTACTAGTTCATACTGTAGGATGTTGAATACATGCATCCAGGTTTTAACTGTGGCTATACTTCTGGGCGAGGTGTCGGAGAAAGCCTATGAGCTCTGGCCTAGACTTTCACCAGTTTCTTTAATTACTTTTCATGGAGGCATGGTTGTAGTTCTCATAAACCTATTATTTATCATCGAAAATGCACAGGACTGAGTGTCTTGCTAAGAAAGTTCGTCCAAAACACAAATGTAATTAAAAATGAAAAACCTTTCTTGCCTTAAATGCATCGATTTTCATATACGTTCACTGACAATGCATTTAATTATTTTAATAAAAAGATTTGGGCGTTAAAGAAGGATCTTATTTGAGATCATTTCTTGAGGCTGGCCATTTAATGTCATTAATGGTCGATATTTGATGATCGGAAAAGTATGAATGAAATTTGAAATCACCCGTATCTCAAATTGTCATAAACTCAACGGTTATATAAGAATGTTTTATTTTGTTGATAAATCGAGTTTATATTGTTAATTAATTATGTTTAACCTTAATCCATTTCGGGGTTTCGGGTCCTGGGTTATCTTATTTCAGTTCTAGATATGATCCCCAAATCATGAAATCGTGATTGATTAATTAATATTAATCATGTTTAACTTTTTTTAAATAATCGCGATTAATTAAGGATTTCGCGACTTCGTGTATTGGGATTTTAAGCTGTCGTTCGAGGCAGGATTCCCAAAATGTGAAGGTGTGATAAGGTTTAATTATCATTAATCATGTTTATTCATTTAATTAACCCGGTTTAACTTAATCTAATTTTGCGACTTCGTATATCAAGACTTTGGGGTTCTTTACATGTCTGATTGTTAGTATCAAGAAACCCCGAAACCCAACACTTTGAAGGCTGTCTTTAGCGATTTGATTTTTTAACGAATGGGCGGCTCCATAAATTTTAAGTATTTTAGATTCTTGGATTAATCAGAAGACTTTATCAATGGTGGTATCCAAGTGCACGTTTGTCCATATTTAAACAAGAATGAAAATTATTTAAGTCTAAAGTTTAGAAAAAAATATATGTTTCAACATAGGCTATGATGATGCTACCTATAGGATGGTCTGCAAGAATATGTGAGCCTTTCCCATACCATGTGAAAAGGATGGATGTGTTTTAGATCATTAAAATTAATACGTCCCCAGCCAGGAGGGAGTGTTGATATTATGGTAGCTACAGGAGGTACTAACCTCCATGTGTAACCTTTGGCTAGAATAGAATATTCCAGAAGCAAGAGAAATCCTAAATAGATGTGTAGAAACCCTAGAAGACAAGTTGGCTCAGTAAAGTAATTAATATTAAAGTATTAGTTTCTAAAAGGACAAGTCAGCCCAGACAAGTGACAAGAACTACTATAAATAAGAGATGATCTAGCTAACTTGTACACACTCAGTTTACTCACTCAGTCAAGGATAGCACAAGTTTGGAGCTACAGATGAAAGATAGGAAGGTGGATACTCTTAAGTGTTTCTTGGTCTCTCTCTATAGCACCATCTAGCCTAATATATGTGACCTAACTTCTAGTATCTCCTGGTGATGTTCTTGGTGATATTTCTTGGTGGTACTCTTGGTAAGTGAAACTGCAACTGCAACTACTGCAAATGAGTATTGTTCTTGTTTTCTGGCTTTGGGACTTTCTGTTTGGTGATCTATATTTGGAGAAATATGCACTCTCTTGGTTATCTTTTGGTTCTAGTGTTTCTTCTGGAATCATTCTATCTAGAAAAGGTTATGGTTCACGGGGGTGGTTGTGTTCCTATGGTTGGGTGACAATATTGATATTGTCTATGGTAAAATGAGCACATCGAATATTTTAACAGGAGTGTACCAGGGGATTTTACTTTTTCTCCCTTCTTGTGTTGACAAACATCACATTCATCGACAAAGGTGTCGACATCTTGTTTCATACCATCCCAGAAAAATGAATGTTTGACTGTTTCATAGGTTTTAGTAAACCTGGAATGCCCAGTGATGGGTGAAGCATGAAGCTCAAAAAGCAGTGTAGATTTAAGTTGTGATTGTTTGCTTAAATATATATGGCCTTTGTAGAGAATCTCATTATTGTGCCAAGAGTACCCTAGAGAGGATGGATAAATTTCTTGCAATTGTTGGATCATGCGAGATATTTTGGGATCTTGCAACCATTCCTGACGACCAGCTTGGAGACAATTGGGTACAATGAAGGAGAGGGAAAAGAGGGACCCTTCTTCTTCATATTTTTTCAGAAAGAGCATCAAGAACCACATTTTATTTTCCCTTCTTGTAAATGATCTCATAAGCATATCCAAATCGCTTAGTGGCCCATTTTTGTTTCTATGGAGATGAAATTGTTTCTTCTAGAAAATACTTGAGGCTCTGGTGATCAGTTGTAATCTGGAAGCATTGCCCCAATAGATAAGGATGCCCTAGAGCCATGGCATGAAGAATAGCCAACATTTCATTTTCATAGATATATTGACCCAAATGCATGTCTAAAATTTGTTTGTTGGTGAAGGCCAAAGGTCAACCATGTTGCTTGAGGACTGCCCCAATTCCTTTTCTGGAAGCATCACATTCCAAGACAAAAGTCTCGGTGAAGTCAGGAAGGGCTAGGACTAGAGTTGTTCACATAGCATCTTTCAAGGCCTGAAAGGATTGGTTAGCTATCAGAGTCCAAGTGAAGGCATTCTTTTTAAGGAGGGAAGTGAGAGGTGTTGCAATTTTTCCATAATTATTAACAAACTTGCGATAATAACATGTTAAACCCTGAAATCCATGCAAGATCTTAAGAGTTTTAGGGAAGGTCAAATCCTGTATAGCTTCAATTTTATTAGGATCCACCCATACACCATCCTTTCCCACAATATGACCGAGGTACTCCACTTTTGAGGCTCCAAAGGCACATTTAGATTGTTTGAGGAAAAGTTGGTGATGAGAGAGTAGATGGAGAAATTGATCCACATGGGCGAGATGTGATGCCCAAGTTTCACTATAGATGAGAATATCATCAAAGAAAATTAAGACAAAATGACGGAGAAAAGGATGGAAAACATGATTCATGAGGATTTGGAAGGTGGGGGGGGGGATTAAATAGGCCAAAAGGAATGACCAAGAACTCATAGTGACCCTAATGAGCTCTAAAGGTAGTCTTGGGAATGTCTTCTTCTTTCATATGTATCTGGTGGGATCCAGAACGAAGATAAAGTTGAGTAAAGTATCGAGCACCTCTTAATTCATCCAAGAGATCATCCAAGAGATCATCAATGATATGAATGGGAAACTTTTCTTTGATGGTGAGTTTATTGAGGGCACAAAATTCAGGACACATGCGTCAAGTACCTTCTTTCTTGAGTACCATGACCACAAGAGAAGAATATGGGCTGGTACTTAGGCGGATAACACCCGCTTGGAGAAACTCCTGTATGATTTTCTCAATTTCATTCTTTTAGGAAAAGGGATGATGATAAGGGAGAACATTGGGAGGAAGACTGATCCAGGTGGATATCGGGGGCCACTTATCTTTTCCAAATGGCTCAAAACAGTTTTCTGGCCATTTTGGCAATTTACTATTTTTAGCAGGTTTTAACTTCCAGGGCCATTTTGAGGGCCTAAATGAAGGTTTTTCGAGATCGAGTTTCTCAATGATATCTGAAGGCATTATTGAGGCCCCAAAATGAATCTCCTCGACGATACCTTTCCAACGAGCTATCACACGCCTAAAATGGAGATCGTATGCAAAAGTTACGACCC
>JZKD02S2011591.1:378966-388973 GCA_000966675.3 Picea glauca
TGTACATTTATTTCATTAATAGAAATCGTGTATTACTGTATCTCTGTGTTTATGGTTTCATCTCTGATATATTTTTGTTATATTACTGGATATACGCGATATCTCTGTGCATTTCCTTATTATATCTCCGCTCTCATTTCGTGCCGAAAATAATCCGGATCAAAGACTACCAGGAACAATGGGAATGGAATGATCATGAACACCACGAGAAGGGGGAAGTCCTTGAGGAGAGGAAAAAACAAGTTGGTGTTTAGAGATGATAGATTGGAGGCCAAGATGCATGGAGGGTGTCTCAACTGCTTGAATTTAATAGAGTTTGGAAATAATACCTAAATGACCTTTATTGAGAAGTTTTTCCATTCAATGGGAACTGATGATCTCAGGAGAACCTACTATGAGTCCTTGGAATTGATATTGTTGTCCCTCCTGGTGGAATTGCATGGTTAATGCCTTAAAATCCATGAGAATGGGGCCCAGAGTGTGTAACCATTCAACACCTAGCACAATGTCACAACCACCCATGTCGATGGAAAACATATGAGATTTCAGGTGGTACTTTCCAATTTGAAGACATACATTTTCACAACTCCCACCACATTTCATGGACCTTCCATCGACTATCATGATTTGAAAATTGTTGACAACACAAATATAACAATTGGTTTCCTGGGAAATGCAATGGTGAATAAAATTATGGATGCTTCCACTATCAACAAGGATGATGACTTTCCTATTCTTAATATAGCCAATGAGCTTGAGGTTTTGTAGAGCATGGAATCCAATGAGGGCATGCAATGAAATCAGGGGATCAAATTTGGGTGGGTCGGTGGGATCCATAGTAGCATTGGGAAGGGGTAGCTCTTCAACATGGGAAACTACAACTTCTTCTTCAGCAACATCCTCTGAAATGACAATAAAAAACAAAATCCTTACACTTGTGCTCGGGAAAATATTTTTCATCAAAATTATAGAAAAGACCCTTGAGTTAGCACTCAACCATTTTGGCTTGAGTTAATTTATTGACCTTGAGGGGAGTGGCAGGGGGAAAGATTTGTGGGTCGAGGGAGAGGAACAAAAGAGGGTTTTTTGTTCTAGGAAAAAACAACGTGTTGGGATTCTTTGGCATGTTTATTAGCTTCCAATCAAGTATGAGGGCGAGCCATGAGGACCTGGGCTCATATTTCATCCTTTAGGCCACTGATAAATAATTCCCGAAAGAACGCATATGTCATGCCCTTCGTTCTAAAGGCCAAATGCTCAAAGGAAGTTATAAAGTCTTCCACTTTGCCTGACTATTTCAACTTGGTCAAACATCCTAAATAGTGGGTGTCAGTGTCAAAGCGTTCATAGTGGTCTGCAACAAACTAGGTCCATGCAATATACCCTTGTCGTGCATTTTTATGCCATTGCCACCATTGCCAGCATTCAAGATCCAGATAGAGAACATCATAGTGAAGTTTTCCAACTCATCAGTAATTCCATGTGGAGAGAAATAATGCCCCATTTCAGTGACCCAACCTGTGGGGTTGAAGCCATGAAACTTATTGACCTCAAATTGGGAAAGACGGGGGTCACGATGAAAGGACTTGGATTGAAAAATCATAGAATGGCAGGAATTAGGACCATCTAAGTGGGATGGTTGGTCTAAGGAGGAAAGGAACTAGGGGTGGTTCAAAAACTAGTTGACAATAAACTGGAGGGTGGAAATTTCTCCCATGAATTTGGCATCCATGGCATCAAATTGTTGTTGGACTCGGGTCTTGAATTTTGCAATGTGGGAATTGGTGGAAGCAATATCAGAAGTCACTTGTTAGAGGTACTCCTTAGTCTAAGTGATGGAAGCTTGCAAGTCTTGGTTGTGAGTGGTGGCTATTTTGATATGAGGAGTTCATGTAAGGGGAAATGTGTGGGTGGGACAATGGAAAAGAAGGACTTATAAGTGATAGGTACCAAGACGATCAAGGCGAAATAGGGAATATAATGGGAGAGGTGGAAAATAGGGGGATCGAGAAGGGGGTCAAGTCCACTAAAAAAGAGGCTTGAAAATGAAAGGTACCACTGCTATCAAGGTGAGGAGAGGAATCCAATGGGATGGGTCCCAGATACTGCAGTGGAAAAATGACCAAATTCTTAACAGGAAGAAATATGTAGGAATTTTGCAACCCGAAAACAGGAGGTAAGGTTGCATGACAATAGATATTGTCTGTTCCTTTTCTGTTATGTTTATGTCCCAAGGGTTAGGGTGTTTAGGATTTCTACAGACAAGGGTTTACCTTGTGTTATAAATATTTTATATACATGTGGGGTCGAACAGTAGTACTCGTCCCAATATCTTAGGGCACCAACTAAGGAGGCTATATTGTACCCTTATATGTACTACCCGATTACTCAGGTACTAGAGAGTATCTTCTCGAGTGTTGTTCTAGGTGGAACTATATAAGTTTGGCGACTGATAGATTTATTTACAAAGGGATTCAGGTTATCTATCTCGATTTGTATATAGGTTCTTTCTGATGCACTACCACTCGAAGGGGTACCAACAGGGGCTACTAGGGTGGAAAACAATGTGTGCTTAAGGACCACTTGTAGTTATTGATTTTATGTTTCTCCGACCATGGATTTATGTGTTGAACGATAGATCTATGTTTCTTTAATACATTGGAGTATGTCTCCACCCTGAAAAAAATAACCCACAATTTTATGCCAAGGAAATTTCTCTAATACCACTTGTAAGGTATTGGATCTATTATAATAGCAGAAAAACATAAATACTACAAAAAATAACAGTGGAACAACACAGTATATGAAACCACAACACCAAAATAATACCTTTATTCATAGGAAACATCATCCAAGGGTACATCAAGTACCCACCTCATTTTCCTTGATCGTCCCACAAATTTCTTTGGCACAAGCAAGGGGAAATCACAAACCTTCCTGGGGAAAGACAGAAAGAACACACAGGGTGTGTGAGGAGACAATTTTCAGAGAGTTGTGGGAGAACCCACAAGCAGATAGGGAGAGAAAATTGTGAGTGCGTTGGACTGCTAAATTGGGCAATGAAAACTTGAACATGACCTGGGAAAAGAGTGTTGCGAATTTTATGTTGGTTGTAAAGCCCTATTTAACAAAGCCTAATAAAATTCGTAAATTTAAACATAAATTTTTTTTCAACGTATAAGCAATTTCATTATTTAGCATATAAGCATATTCAATAGCATGATGATAACCACCTAACACAGCATAACAATGAAAATACATACCTCTGACTGATGCTATTTCTCCAATTTTGTCGGTCCAAGCTGAAGCTGAAACTCTGATTAAGTTGCTCTGCCCAAACTCTGCCCAAAATCGAATCTTTCCTCCCTGCCAGCTAGGAACATAGCCTATTCGGCTCCCTAGCTCTAGGATTCCGTGAGGATTCCTGGCCCCCGAGCTTAAAACTCCCAACAACCGATTCTCTCTTGTAACAGTCCACCAAACTCCAAACCAGAAAAATACAGTCCCTAATATCAAAATAATGCTTCCTTCCCCCAAAATAAAAAAGTCCCCTCTCTCAAATGCCTCTGCCCCCTCATATCCTCCTTCCATTCACCGCATCCTCCCTTCATTTAATGCCTTATCCCTCCATTCAATGCCTTATCCCTCCATACGTTAAGTTTTTCTATTAAATAAATTAAAATTTATTAAACTTTAATTTGTTACCCAAACATTAAATGAGTTAATTAATTAATTAACATACATTAAACAATAAATAAATAATATTATTAATTAAATAATCATTATTTAACTAATATACATTAGGACAGTTAATTATTTAATTAATTAAACTTAATAAACCTTAAGCAATTATTTAACTAGGGTTGTTACATACACCCACCCTTCAGGAAACTTCGTCCTAAAGTTTAAAGTATTTTATGATACAAGGGAAAAGAAATATGGTTCACACATTCATAACAATTAACTGACGTTATTAGTAAGTAAGCCAAGAAAACTCATACATACTAGTGTACATGTGCAAGAAATGTATGTGTAGCTAGTATATACAAGTCTCGTGCATGTACTAATAACAATAACTATCATCTCTATAGTAATTTCCATATGCATCCAATCCATTCAACAAGACTATTCATTTTATAAAAGACAATAAACCAATCAAATGTTTGTGAAATCCTTTAATTACAATTATATAGCTCAATAATGTTATTTAGACAATTGTAGTTTAGTTACATAATTATGAATATTCATATATATCCATTTTCTTTTTAGAAGGAAAAACAATAAATTCCACCATAAGACAAATATCTATACACTCTCAACTATTTCTACTCATCCTTCCTCCCTAACTTACTTCCATCTTCCATTCCTATCCTTCCTCTGCTGGACTATCTTGGAGCATAAACTATATTGACCTAACCCCAAATAGAACCCACAAGTGGAAGTGTCACTATCCTGACCAAGCTTCCCCAACAGGCAACTGACATTCATCATCACACGTCTAGGGGAGCGTGAGCTAACACCACTCTCCCATGACTTCAAGTTTCGGAGGATACACGGTGGGAAATACCTCCACCCCTCCTAATCATGACTAGGGTCCACACCCTACAATGGAATGTACAGCGGCACCGTGTTGTTGGGAGTTTTGTCATCATCTATTCAGTTTTGGGCAGTCTCACCACCTGAAATCCTACACTGGTCCACATATCATAGCAATGCATCCAAACCAATATAATTTCACATACAAAGATTCATACCATATTGTTTCTTGGCCAGTGGTCATGACATCCACTTTCATTATCATTATCCCTTGGCCATTTCATAGCCCATAACCTATAGATTAGTCTGTAACACAAACTCATACATATCTATGCATTATTATCATGTAATTACATACAACTATAATCTCAATTCGGTATCCCCATACCAACAACTTTAACATCAAAGTTTTCAAGTTAGAATAGATCTCATAATATCCCATAATTCAATTAACGTTACCCATTCATAGAATTATCATTTACATAATAGTTTGCATCATTTCCAACATCATTCAAATAGCATTTAAACCCTCATAGGATTATCATTCACACAATATATCGCATCATATCCATCATCATCAATAACATCTAAACATTCATAGAATTTACATTCACATAGTAGATCGCATCATATCCATCATCATCAATAACATTTAAACATTCATAGAATTTACATCCGCATAGTAGATCGCATCATATCCATCATCATCAATAACATTTAAACATTCATAGAATTTACATTCACATAGTAGATTGCATCATATCAATCATCATCAATAACATTTAAACATTCATAGAGGTTCATACGTCTTAAAATTCCAAGTGTATTATTTAATAGTTTCACTTGTGAATAGAAAATAAAGGTGTGTAGGCCTCAGGTAATGCTAGCTATCTAAGTCAAAAGGTGGTGTTACATACACCCAACCTTTGAGAAACATATTCTCGAGGTGGTCAAAAAAGTGAGGGATAATCTCATGATAGTGTCTCGGCATCTTCCCAAGTAGCAGATCCTGGACTATACTTGTCCCACTGGACCTTAACCTGGTCTACCAGATGGTTCCTGAGCTATCGGACTCTATGGTCCAATATGCGTAATGGATCTACCATGAGGGTTCCCACATCCGATACCTGCAATTCCTTCCAATTTATTTTATGTGATTCATCAGCAACATAATGGTGTAAAATAGATACATGAAAAACATTATGAGTTTTATGCAAGTGGGGCGACAGTACGAGACGATAGGCAACGGGTCCAATTTTCTCTTGGATTCTAAACGGTCCTATAAATCGAGGTGACAAATTTGTCCCCTTCCTGAACTGAATTGTACTCTTATTAGGCCTTATACGAATGAAAACCTGATCTCCCACTTTATAACTTTGATCAGTCCTGTGTGCATCCGCATAACTTTTATGTCTATCCCGTGCTTCCTTTAGTCTCTGCCTAATCTGAATCACCTGTTCCTCCATCTCTTGAATCAATTCTGGCCCAACTGTTACTTGGTCTTCTAATCTATCCCAACTCAACGTCGTTCTGCATGGCCTTCCATACAGAGCTTCGTAGGGTGGCATTCTGATGGAGCTATGAAAACTGTTATTGTAGGCGAACTCTACCAAAGGTAGGTACTTCTCCCAATGGGTTTGATTATCCATGACATACATCCAGAGCATGTCTTCCATGACTTGATTTACTCTCTCTTTTTTCCCATCAATTTCAGGATGATAAGTTGTGCTTGAGTTCAACTGAGTCCCCAATGCTGACTGCAAACTTTTCCAAAACCTAGAAGTGAATCTAGAGTCCCTATTTGAAATGATCTTCTTAGGTATCCCATGCAAGAAGATGACCTCACTTAAAAAAACACGTGCCACATCAGTGACATTGTAAGTGTCTCTAACCAGAATAAAATGAGCACTCTTGGTTAACTTATCAACTATCACAAGAATGACATTGTGTCTATGAGATGTGAGCGGAAACCCCACAACAAAATCCATAGAGATGACTTCCCACTTGGACATAGGAATATCATGTGGTTGTAGGAGGCCTGTCAGGTGGTGGTGGTCGGATTTCACTTGTTGACACTCGAGGCACTTGGCGATGAAATGGACTACATCGCGCTTCATGCCTACCCAGAAGAAGAGCTTCCTCATGTCTGTGTACATCTTCTTCACACCCGGATGCACACAATAAAGTGCTCTATAGGCTTCCTTTAGTATGATGCTTCGAATATCCCCTCCTTCGTGGACGTACATCCTTCCTCGATATCTTAATAGTTTGTCTGCTTCCAGACTATATCCTTCATACTTTGGATATAATTGCCTCCCACTCTGGAGCTTTGAAGTAACCTTTAAATACCAACTGTCTCCTTGGAGTTGCGTCAACACACGTTCCCTTAGATTGAACTTTAAGGGTACCAAGGAGAAGACACGTGGTCTCCTACTCAAGGCATCTGCAACCACATTTTACTTTCCCTTGATGTATGAAATACCAAAATCGTACTCACTCATAAACTTGCTTCATCGCCTTTGCCTGGCATTTAGATCCCTTTGAGTGAAGAGATGTTTTAAACTTTGATGGTTCGTTTTGAGCTCAAAGTTTCACCCCACAAGATAGTGCCTCCAAATTTTCAGAGCTAGCATTACAACCGCCAACTCTAAATCATGAGTAGCATAAAGATCTTTGCGTTTCTTCAACTTCCTTGACGCATAAGCTATCACTCCTCCATCCTGCATTAGCACAACCCCCAACCCTTGCTTCGAGGCATTCGTGCAGATTGTGAAGTCCTTTTCCATATCTGGCACTCATAGAATTGGCGCACTAGTTAGTAACCTCTTAAGTTCGATGAATGCACTATCACATTCTTCTTTCCATTCATACCTGACCCCCTTGTGTTGCAAGGTGGTGATGGGTTTCACTATCTTAGAGAACCCTTCCACAAATATCTGATAATAACCTACTAGCCCCATGAAGCTTCTTACCTCATGGGCATTTTTCGGCACTGGCCATTCCATAATGGCCTTTACCTTTTCTGGGTCCACAGAGATTCCTTCACCAGAAATGATATGTCCTAAATAGTGAATTTATTTCTGGAAGAAGGAACACTTCGACAACTTCCCATACAATTTGTTCTCTCTAAGGTAGGACAACACCACTTGCAAGTGTTCCTCATGTTCTCTTTCGTTCTTGGAATAGACGAGGATGTCATCTAGAAAGACTTGTACAAAATGATCTATGTACTTCCGAAATACTCCGTTCATGAGGCTCATGAATACTATTGGTGCATTGGTCAATCCAAAAGGTACTACGAAGAACTCGTAATGTCCAAACTGAGTTTGAAAGGCAGTTTTAGGAATATCGCCTTCCTTAATCCTTAATCGGTGATACCCTGATCACAAATCAATTTTTTAGAATACCGTTGCTCCTTTCATCGGATCAAAGAGGTCATCTATTCACGGCATTGGGTACCTATTTTTCAATGTAGCACGGTTCAAGTCCCTGTAATCTATACACAATCGTAAGGAACCATCCTTCTTCTTTACAAAAATTACTGGTGCACCCCAAGGTGAGGCACTGGGCCTTATTATCCCTAAGTCCAGTAGTTCTTTCAACTTCATTTGCAACTCACAAAGTTCTGGAGCTGTCATCTGAGTCTTGGAAATTGGTTATGCACCAGGTTTTAGCTCAATAGTAAAATCAAGCTCCCTCTCAGGATGTAACCCTGGTAACTCGTTCGGAAAAACATCCTTAAATTCTGGAAATACTGGGTACTAATCCAAGGAGGGTCCCTTCCTTTCATTCACTGCTTCCACTACATAAAGATGACACCCTTGCCTCATGCACCTCTTAACCTTCATAGTTTAAATAAAGCATAGAGACACCTTTCTCCGTACACCCTAGATCTCTATTGGCATGCCCCCGTTGTCAACACAAAGCACCCCTTTTGCGAAACAATATACCATAGCTCGATGGGCTTCTAACCAATCCATTCCAATGATTATTTCATATGCCCCAAGAGCAGTGACGTAAACCTTCAACCTGGTAGTACACATTCCCAGGTCTACTATACAATTATCAACACTAGGTCCTACTGCTTGTTTTTCCCTTGAAGCCATATCGACTTGTTTAAATTCATCATGCTCGTAGGCTACCAACCCACTCTTTTCTAATGAAGATGGTGAAATGAAACTATCTGTAGCACTAGAATCAAATAAAATATTAACATTGATATGATTTAGCGTACCTAGTGACTCCACCACCGTGGATTGATGTTTTTCCTGGTGATTATTAACCGCTGCATAAATCTGGTGGCTTCCACTTGCTCTTCCCATCGGGGCCTTTCCTTCTCTATAAACAAATCCTGATTGTAACTCTGGGCAGTCACACTAGTAATGGGGTCCTCCACATCCCCAATAGGTAACACGAGATTGAACCTGCGCACTGTTCTATGACTGTCTCTGAAATGAGTTCCTTCCCTTGGAACCCTCGCCCCTACTAGCTGCTCCCTGAGATGGCCATGGACCTGCCTACATCGTTGGTGATGAAAAGGATGTTGCACTAGTTACCATTAAAATCCCTGTGGCTATTGTCCTTGGTGCGACTCTATTACCATATGGAGGTGGCCTTGAGCCCCCTCCCCTGTGAAATGTGCTAGGGTCCTTCCCTACGAATCCAAGGCAATGCGGAAAGGTCGGTCCCGTACCTCCATTTAAGTTCATGTGTTCCTCCGCATAACATGCATTTTCCACTGCTTCTGCTACTGAAGACGGTTTCCACATCTGCACCATAGCCCTTATCTTATGGATTAACCCATAGACAAAGCATTCTTCCTTTCGTTGGTCATTATCCATGTATGAAACATATTTGACCAATTCCATAAACCTGATATCATATTCTTCTACGATCCTGTTTCCCTGTACTAGAGCATGAAATACTCCCACCTGTTGTTCCTCGTAGTAAGTTGGTAGTTATTTCCTTCGAAACCTTTCCTCCAAAAGTTCCCAAGAGACAGTATCCAGGGTAAGGTGCAGTTGCTTCTCCATCTTGCCCCACCAGTTTAGGGCACTGTCTCTCAACTGAAAAATTGTTATCTTCACCTTTGAAGTGGATGCATAGTCTCTTAAGGTGAAACATCTTGTCATGCCTTCCAACCATGCCTCGGCACGTTCACTGTTATGACCCCCAACAAACTCCGGAAGTTTGATCTTCTGCAGTTCTCTAGTGATGTCTTCAGGTGGAGGTCCTCCCTCTGAATCCCTCGACGCTTCTGGATTTCCCATTCCATATGGTGGGGGCTCCACTTCGATCCATGCTGGTTGACGCCCCTTTAAAGTTTCATTTATGGCCTCCAAAGAGCGCAGTATGAGAGCTAGTTCAGGCGATGGTGGTGGTGACGTTGGCAGTCCCTGGGACGATGCCCCTCTACCTCAATTTATTTGATTCCTAACCATCCTGTATAATTTAATCTACATCAACCAAAG
>JZKD02S2011591.1:389023-406024 GCA_000966675.3 Picea glauca
ATGGCCTCCAAAGAGCGCAGTATGAGAGCTAGTTCAGGCGATGGTGGTGGTGACGTTGGCAGTCCCTGCGACGATGCCCCTCTACCTCAATTTATTTGATTCCTAACCATCCTGTATAATTTAATCTACATCAACCAAAGTTGTCAGGGTGATTTCAAGGACATTTCACATTTGCGCATCTTAAACTAGAAAACAGGGTTAGGCGTAAGTTTTTTTTTACTTGTCTGTAAACAGACGTTTCTCTCTTTAGGGGAGGTGGCTAGGTTAGGGTTAAGCATATAAGCTTGGTGTCACTGCCTAAGAAAACTACCGGGTCCCTCTCCTGGTAGCTATGCTAGCATCGCACCACACTCGTAAATTTCTCTAACTTGCCTAGTGCGCATGAAGCCCCCATCCTGCTTATCTTGGTCTAAGTCCTTAAACTTTGTGTTTAAAACTAATTAAGGTGATTTTCAACCTAATGTTGATTAATTATTAAGAACTAATGAATTAATCACATTAGTTTTAAGCCAATATGTGTTTAAACCTATATAATTTTAAACCTAAGTTTAAATATAATTTTAAAATATATAATAAACATGAGTTTAAACCTAAATTTAAATATATATAATTTAAATATTTATAATAAATTTTTTATTTTTTTTTTTAAATTCAAATTTAACTAAGTTAAAACCATTTATATTCAAATCTAACAAAAATTTAAACAATAATAATAAATATATATATAATAATAATAAAATAAATAAAATTAAATAACAATAAAATTAAAAAATTAAAATTACATAAAATTAAAACAATAAAAATTAAATTAAATTCGTAACGGGCATCGTGGGTCCTCGCATGAGGCCCACATGCGCCCCCCACCTTCCTTTCACCGCCTAAAACCCTACACACCTCCCGTGCTCTCTATCTTAACCCTAACTCTACGCGCCCAACCCTTCCTTCACCTATCATTCGACCGCCTCCCTTCTCTGCACTCTGGCAAGGGTTTTCCCATTCAGCACCTGCATGCCCCCCTCCCACTGTATTTGCATACGCTTGGTGCTTTTTTTTGGTTTTTGTGACTTATATGTTGACTGTGTGTTGTGGTTGCAGGTCGCGTGGGCTAGCGCTGGTGCTCTGGACTGTGCGTTAGTTTTCATTATGACTGTGGGCATGGATTTGGTTTCGCTGATGCGTTGAGCAGAAAGGACTCAAGGGTTTGGCGCTTGGTACTGGGTTTTATTACTGCTTATTAACCCATGAGTTCTCCTTGGTGGATCGATGCTTGCATTTGGGCGCTTTTTTCATGGGCGCGTTGATGTGTTGGGAAAACAAGTTGCCCCTCCTCATGGGCTCCTACATCATGTGACTTAGTGCTGATGTGTGGTCTTGGCCATTGGGCTTGGTGGAGAGGTCTCGGTTTGATTATGGTGGAGGCGCGTAGTGTACAATACAATAATTCTTCATGGGCTCCTCCTTTGTGACCTGGTGCTTGGTCTGGTGCTCCTCCTTTGTGACCTGGTGTGTGGCTCTCGGTCTTGCTTGACATGTGGAAAAGTTTGGTGCTTGCATTGAGCTTTGGTCGTTGCTGTAGGGATTCATTCTTTGATGTGTGGACTCGGGCTGTGGCTGGTGCTTGCACTGAGATTTAGTCATTGTTGTATGGATTTTTGCTTTGACGTGTGGACTTGGGCTGTGGATGGTGCTTGCACTGAGCTTTGGTCATTGTTGTATGGATTCGTGCTTTGACATGTGGATTCGAGATGTGGCTGGTGCTTGTGCTGAGCTTTGGGCGTTGTTGTATCGATTCATGCTTTTGCTTGATGCTGGTGCATAGCGCATCTGTGCACTCATAGAGCATGGACTCGTAGAACACGAAGGCTTCCTCTACAACTCAGTGTTTGGGCTTTGTGCTATGCGTTGGTGTAGGTGCGAGAAGGGACCAAGAGTTCGAGTCAAGGGTTCGAGTCTTGGGGGTGGTTGTGCTCCTATTTCAAGAATATGTTGATATTTGAAGGGATCTACTAAAGAACAATTCAAGGGAATCTTGGAATGAAATAAATTTACATTTGTATGGAAGAAATATTTTGAATGGAAGAAACACTGCAGATTCATAATTGAATGCATTAATCTAGATTTTTTTTGTCTTTATTTATTTCATTCAAGCTTGCTTTTAGTTTAGTAGCAACAAATTCTTTTTCAAAGACAAAGAAGTACTACATAACCTTCTAATGCTGGAGTTTAGTGCCTTTTGCAAATAAACCCTCTAAACTTATGCTGAATATTTTTCCTCTTTTTTATCATTATACTTCATTTTTTTTCTATTGCTATTTTAAACACTATTTTTTTTTTTGCTATTTTGTTTACTTATTATTCTATATAAAAAAAAAAATTATATTATAAACATTATTCATATCACTACTTTTACTATATTTATAACTTTTCGAACTTTGTATACTTTTATTTTCTAAGACTAACATTCACTTATTTGATTCTCTATGACTCATGCAGGTGAGCATACAGTTTACAGGTAGCCTTAACAAAGGGTGAGACAATTTGCAGGAATCCCCCCCCCCCATTTTTTTATATAAAGACTCTCCCTATTCCTGGGTTCCTATGGGTAGTTCTTCATAGGTTTTAAGGTATGTAAAATAAAGGGTTTCTAGGTTGTAGGTTAGGGGTTTGGGAGCATATTGCATAGTTATGTGGGTGGTAATGCCCAAGTTTTAGTTCTGAAACCGATCTCTGATACCATGTGTAAAGCCCTATTTAACAAAGCCTAATCAAATTCATAAATTTAAACATAAAATTTCTTTCAACGTATAAGCAATTTCATTATTTAGCATATAATCATATTCAGCAGCATGATGATAACCACCTAAGACAACGTAACAATGAAAATACATACCTCTGACTGATGTTATTTCTCCAATTCTGTTGTTCCAAGTTGTAGATGAAACTCTGATCAAGCTTCTCTGCCCAAACTCTGCCCAAAACTGAATCTTTCCTCCCTGCCAACTAGGAACAGAGCCTATCCGGATCCCTAGCTCCAAGATTCCGTGAGGATTCCTGGCCCCTGAGCCCAAAACTCTCGGCAACCAATGCTCTCCTGTAACAGTCCACCAAACTCCAAACCAGAAAAATACAATCCCTAATATCAAAATAATGATGCATTCCCCCAAAATCAAAAAGTTCTCTCTCTCGAATGCCTCTGCCCCCTCATATCCTCCTTCCATTCACCGCCTCCTCCCTTCATTTAATGTCTTATCGCTCCATTCAATGCCTTATCCCTTCATACATTAAGTTTTTCTATTAAATAAATTAAAATTTATTAAACTTTAAGTCATTACCCAAACATTAAATGACTTAATTAATTAATTAACATACATTAAGCAATAAATAATTAATTAATAGTATTAATTAAATAATCATTATTTAACTAATATACATTATGACAGTTAATTATTTAATTAATTAAACTTAATAAACCTTAAGAAACTATTTAACTAGGGTTGTTACATTGGTTGGGAAAAGACACCAACACCGAGAGGGGAGGGAACTGAGGGACTACATAGGAAGTGAAGGGACTCCCTTGTGCGGAGGTAACCACCTGGAAAGGCATCATGTCCCCCATTTCAAATATTTCCATTCTTGATTATTTTTTGGAAGTGGGGTCATTGAAGATGCCCTTGAAAATCCATGTGTATTTTACATTAAGAGAGATAACCTAAAAATCCAAGGATTTCCTTGGGATTTCATTGATTCTTCCATGATCAGAATGTTTTTGTCCCTTAATGAAACCACTATCCATTGATTTAGTGGAAGGCACAACTTGATCTAGGACCCAATTTCTATCTTAGATTTAAAATCGTTTTGATAATCGATAGTTTGACCTTGCCTCACATCGACGATTTCAGAATGATTGTTCATTGGTAGTTCGAAACTCTTATGCTCATCGACGATTTCAGGACGATTTTTCATCCGGGGTTCAAAACTCTTATTCTCATCAATGATTTTGGGCCGATTTTTCATTGGCGGTTTGGAATTTTTTCTCATTGGATATTTTGGGTTGATCCTTCATTGACGATTTGGATTCTCCTCTCAATAGCGAATGGGTCTATTCTTTCATCCCAGGGTTGGGGAATTATCAGATATTTTTACAGAGCTAATGAAAATTGTGACCCTTTTGATTAGGAACAACTACATCCAAAATGAATCCGAACACAAGTAATGGAAGAGAGTTTGTGAAAATCAGCAAAACAACAGCAAAACAAGTGATGGAAAATTAAGATCGAAGTGTTCTAATATTATTTGATAAAACTTGAGTCCACTTTCTAAAAAGAAGCTGAATTCGAACTGATTGATTCTAATTCATTAGAATATGTTTGATAAGGATGATTCTCGTTAAGTATGATGTGTTTGATGTGCTAAATTCCAAAATGAAAATTTGGTGAGTTGTTAGGCATTGCAACAAAGGAGTTGCATGCCAAAGTAGTCATATGTGGATGGACTAAGATCTCTGTAAGGGAACAAAGTTATATATATATATATATATATATATATATATATATATATATATATATATATATAAGAATGGCTAATCCTACTAAGAAAAATTGAACCAAACCAGGTTTGTATCCTTTTGGATCGCATGTTAGTACCTAGTAGGATGTTAGTGTATAAGAATTCAAGATTACACACACATGTGTGTAAAGTAACATATTTCAAGGAAAATGTTAATAAATCTGACTTGCATATGGTTAATGTGTAGAATACACTTTGTTCTAATCGAATTTGGGAGCTATATTTGATGTTTCAATATTGTGAACGCCTCAAGGAAGGTAGCTCCAAGTGAGGGAATGTTGATTTAGACTTGATTGAATCTGATCAAGGGAATGAATTAGCCAAACCCAGAAGGGATCAGAATTCAGAAACAAGTATGGAGAAAAGGGGAAAACTTTTGTCACTCTAAAAATCTGGTTTGTTTAGTATAGTTATATGATTTTAAAGAAGAAAATATAGTTTGTAAATAGAAAAATAAATAAATGAATTAGTATAGCTACTTGAAATAATTTCACAACTAAAGACACATTATGCAATGGGTAGAAAGGTCATGGAAATAACTCAACTATGTTGTAAACTCTAGATCGTACAAAGGAATTGGAAAAAGGGAATCCTTTAACTCCTCTCTTGTTGTTTGATTGTACTTTCTCGAGATTGGGAAATGTGCTATGAATGAGTAATTGATGCATGGGAATGTTGATGATTACAACAACTACAAAAAACAGTTGAGGTAAATTTTATTTTGCAGTAATGAATACTTTGAGGGATAATGTCATAAACTGCATGTAGATATGTTGGAGCATATTTGATATTGTTCAATGATTAAAAGAGTTGTGACATATGGAGGTAATATGAAATAATAACTAATGTGGTTATTATTGTTGTATGGCCAGGAATGATGAATAAGTTGATGATTTAGATACCTGTGGTAGACAACCTCGTGGAAGGGATAAAGATGAGAGGATGCTTGTCGAGAGACTAATGAAGGGACCCAATGAGTTCCCATCAGGAATCAACAAGTAAGGTAACATCGAAGAGGTTGATGGAAGCTAGATAGGTATAAAATTGATCATGCTAGAAATAACACGTGACCTAAAAGGAACTAGGTAAGGATTCCTTTAGGCATGCTTTATGTATTTAGTGATATGTTCATAATTATGATTCATTGCATGTTTGTCATTGATACTCAGGTGGGGTATGGCAGAGGAAGAGACCTATGAAATTCAAAGCTAATTAGAATCCCCGTGACACATTTATAAAATTAGTATATCATGATTCAGTTAGTTAATCATGAGCTTGAAATTATGAAAGGTTGACTTAATGAGAGGATGCCTTGAGGATATACATATTTGTATGAAAACAAAATTATAGGATTTCCCATCATGGAGGGAAAAACCTTCCAATGCGCTTGAAAAGTTGTGTGATAGTGAAGAGAGTAAGTAAGTAGTGATGAGTATTGGCACAATGGTTACCAGTAAGAGTGAATATTTGAATTGCATTATGTAATGTTGTGTGTGTTAGAAGTGCATGAATAATGAATGATAGCATCCTTCCATTTAATATGACTATAAAGAGAAAGTGATTGAGTTATTAGTGTAAAATAATTTTGATATCACTTCAGGGGTTTTCATAAATGGTGCACTAAATGATTGTAAACATGAATACTCACCTTTTTTTGGTTGAATGAAAGTTGAGGATTGCAGGTGGAATGGTCTTGGAAATAACAATGAGTGTAAGACCATAAGGAAGATTGATACCTACCACTGTGTTGGACATGAATTATGGAAATAATATTCATGAAATATCTAAGTATGGACTATGTGTGCAGAAGAAGAAAAAAAATGAAGACAAGGAAGGCTCATAAGTGCATAGTTGAGGCGCATTTAGGCATACAATGCACAGTGAGAAGAATAAAGAAAAAGAATAAAGTAGAGAATAAAGCAAGAGAAGAAAGCCGACAAAAATGAAGGATGACATCTCGACATGCTAAAGATAAAAGGACGCACAAAAGCAGGAAGAACAACATAGTGCAAAATCTGACAGAAAATTAGGTCAAGCAACCTAAACAACAAGACAACTTGAGTTACCATGAATTGTAATAGGGTTTTTGGATGAACAAAGTAGGGTTTTAAGCCCTAGAATTTATGTATAAATATGTAATGGGTTGGAAGAATATGGGTTCTTCTCAAGCGACATTGTGGATCATGTTCCAAGCTATTGAGAGTTCATGTCAGTAAGGAGAGTGATAGAATAGGATGAAAATGAAAGAGTCTATGTATAAATGTTAAGGAGATGATGCAGAGAGAGAGAGTCTTGCACTACAGAGAAGCTAGGCTAGATGAAGGAAAATATAGCATGATGTATCTTTGTAAGCGCAGTGTGAAAGCCTGAGACAATTGCATAAAGAATAATAAAGAAGCTATTCATTGTGGATGTAGCCCAAAGTTGGGTGAACCACGTTAACCATTGTGTCTATTGTATTTTATGTGATTGATCATGGATATTTTCTTGATGTATGTTAGCCTAGATGTATCTTCTATGTGATCATTTTGAAATAGTTCTGAATTTTATAACATTTGGTTTATTCCACAATCTAAAGTATAATGGTAATACATAATTGAATTCACTAAGTAATCTAAGAAGAGAAAGCATATAATAGCATGTGCATAACAAATAGTTGAGAATGACAAGGATCATCACCCCCCATTCTTTCACTACTACAGAAACTCGGTTCCTACAACCCCAATAAATGCATCAGCTGAGACTTCACTTGCATGCGGGTGATGCCGAAAGGGCTGGTGTCTGAAGGGTTTTGTTGGTCAAGATAACTCAAACCTAAGGTCTTTTTATCAAACAGGTTTTAGGTTGGGAAAATCTCGACGCAACCACCAATTGGTGACAAACAAGAGAGCACCTACCCAATGTCACCTTAGGCAGGTGCTCCCGTCACTTTAGAGGTGAGGTAGTCACCTCAAGGGGGGAAGCTCGGTGACCCTAGGGGGCAATGAGATGGAAAATGATAAGTATGAATGGATGTCCCTAGAGGTCAATTCTAAGTGGTATGATGATCTTGTAAAAGAGTCTTGGGAAGTTTCAAGGGTTTCGAAATGAGTTGAGTGACCTTCCAAGTGTGAATACTTGCCCAAGACATAAGGAAAACCAAGCATATAATGTAATATATAAGTTGGACAAGAAAGTTATGCTTGTTTTCCCTAATAGAAGAAAGTGTAAATGATATATATCAGCTCAATAATTATAACAAAGGTTGCAATATAAGTGCTAATCATATGATCAAATAAGCAAGAGACTAACAAGTGAAAGCTAGCTCAACTTCATCAATGATTAAGAAATGCTCTAGCACAAAAGGAAAGGATGAAATAAAATCTTGCTGCAGTGATATTTATCATCCTTATGGCCATATAAAACCAATCTAAATATCAGAAAAATCATCCACTCAAAACCACTTCCAACTAGCTAGATACGTGCGTTGAAGTTAGTAGAAAGTTAGGAAAAAGTTAGGGATAAATCCTAGGGTTAGTTTAGGAGTTATGAGGGGTAAAAGGGTTAGTTTTTCTGAATCTCTATTGGATGTAGTTCAGTTTTGTAATAGCATCAATAATTTTTGGTTGAAATGGTATGCCTTAATGAGGCAATAGAGCCAAAGGCTTTAGGAACAATTTCCCAAAGAGACAACTTTTAAACATGAAAAACTCACGTTTACCAAGGAAGCAATTTATTTCTCCAATGCAACAAGTAAATGACTAGTGCCTTTAATAATTGGGTTAATGGAGACAAGCAAAGAAAGAGCTATAGGTACTACCTCCTTGGGGGTGTAAATACTCTTACTCCTAGAGGCAAGTATCTCTAACTAGGGTTTAGGCTGAGAGGGTGTATGCCCTTATACATCTCTTAGAAACCCTTGTTAAACCAATAAAATGTAGGCATACAATTATGGACACTAAGGTGGGGATGTATTCCCTTATACTTCCCATATAGATTTAGCAAATAACCTTGACTTTAATAACAAATGATAGCACAATGTAAAAATCCTTACCAACTCAAGGAAAAAAGCTAAGACAAACCACCACAATAGAAAAGGAGAGCCTTCCATGGCTAGAGCATCACTTCCATCGACCAATAACCAAAGAGATAGCCATACACAAGAGAAAAAGAGAAAAAAATAGCCAAATATAGTGAAAATTCCAGTCCAATACTTGTCACAATGGGATAGTTATGTTTTCAAAATGTGATCTTATGATCTCTATTTATACAAAATGTCATTCATTGTCCACATAATTTAGGGTAAACCACAACAAAATGCATCAACAACCATAATATTTCCATTTTACAAAGATAATATTAAACAATTCACTTAAAAGTTTCCTTTTACACAAAAATAAACCCTAACTTAAGGTGACGTCACCGCTTTAGGGGACGTTTTGACACTAGGAGCAAGTCGTTGGTGTTAGAGAAGTGTAGTTAGGCTTCCAAAAGCCACATGGAAATCATCTAGTTCATTTATTCATTGTCAAAACCTCATTCTCCTCAAAGCCTCCTTGTGTCAATGAATAATAATTTCACCACCAAACCCTAGTCCTCCTAGATGATGTCATGCCTCCAAAGGTGATGTTTAGCCCCTCCTAGAAAAAATGTTTGGCATGTGAGGGATAGGTCATATCGTCCACCATGTATTCTAGGCCTATGAAGGTATATCTCTCTCATCTGGCATGGCCCTTGGCATCCAACCTGTGGTCTTCAAGCCCCATGGAAGCCCAAGCTAGGCTTGTTCCTCCAAAATTATTCACCAATTAATTCCTAGAAAGACAAATAAGCATGCCCTCCAAGGATATCAAATCAAAATATCATGATGAGTAAATCAAATCAATAAATGAGCCACCTAAGCATGTGCATCAAACATTACCCTTTCAAACAATTAAGTTCTCAAAGACATTATGTGACTTTCCAAGCTTGGATATGGGAGGGTTGACGAGGTGTCATATTGGGAAGATATTCCCTAGGTCAAGGATTGTTTCCCAAGTGATTACTCTCTAAGCCATGTAAAGTGGATGAAGTGGTCAAGGATCAAGTCTCAATGGGCATGGGGTTCATGACATACAAGGGGTTGTAGTATCTCATTCATGCGTGCCTTTGTAGAGGGTGTGTGGCACCTTCATTTGCAATGCAATTTTTCCAAGCCCATTGTTTTCCCATTCTTTGTTTCTTTCATGTTTTAAGGATAATTTGAATGCCATTTTCCTAGTGTGGTATTGTTGGCCCTTCACCAAGCTTCTAGGAACACTTGGTCATATTCGACCATTTTTGGACTTCGACAACCTGTCAAATATGGAGCGTCAGGCGAAGCAGATATCACGGGATCTCGATCCACTTTTGGGCCCCTTTTAGGGTTTTGGGTTAATGTAATGGGAAAGGGATGTCGGCCCATGGGTTTACCCACGTTTAGGCCCACTTTTGTAATGTATAAATAGAAGGATAGGAAATATAAGAAGTAGTATATGTGATTACTTAGTGCAAATTGGTAGTGCATCTATGTGATGTTGAATAAGTGTTATGTGTGAAGTTTGTAAGGTTTGCAAGGCTAAGTGCAAGTTACTGTGAGGTTACTATAGAAATCTAAGTGTTGTAATGCAAGGAAGAAGGATCTGGCGAGCTGCACAGATATCCTGTCCTATGTGAAGAAGGGTTTGGAGGCTTTGTTCTTGTAATAGATTGAAGATGATAATAAAGAAGAAGATCTTGTGGATGTAGCCCCAGGGTGGGGGGTGAACCACGTAAATCTCTGTGTTATGCTATGTGCTTTGATTCAATGTGTTTATCTTTGCTTATGTTATGTTATTTGATATATCCATTTATGCTCTATGCTTCTTAGATATATATGATTGTTAGATCAGATGTGTATGAGGATGCTTAGTGCTGATCTACTGGATATGATCTGGGTTACTACGGTTAAGTGCTAAAATACTATAGATTTGAGTGCATCGCGATGCTCTGTGTTGTATACAAAGTATAATAAGGGTTGAATATTGAAGGATGATCGATGTTAGGTACCCTGTAGATAATATAATCACAGATCTGTGTCCCGACTAAGGTTGCAGACACCGGAGTCTTGCAACCACCCCTGCCTCTACCTCAGGTGAGACTTCATCTGCTTCACATGTGTTGTCAAAAGGGTCAGTATTTAGGGATTTTTTGGTGTGCTCTTGAGCGTTGAACCCTAGGTCTGCCCCTGTGCCAACAGGTATCCAGATAATGACAGTTTCATTCACAAATACCTTGCATAAATGAAAAGGGTGGCTCGTGATGAGACCCCCTTTCTCTCAGTTGTCCAATAGAGAGCCACTCACCTAACTTGGTGTCCAGATGATGTTAATATAATACCATTAAGTATACATGATCATGATAGATTGGCTCATGATGAGACCTCCTATTCTCCAACTAACCCCCTAAGAATTATATATTTTATTCTTGTGGGTCCCCTTTTTCTTATAGAGAATCATTTCATTGTTTTCTATGGGGATCCCTGGGAAAAGCATCTGGAAGGTTAATATATAGGATTTTATCTTTTACCCAACAACAATCCCTCTAGGCCTTTAGCCCCTTCTTCCCATAGAATGAGGGACATCCCCTTCTTGGGTCAATACACCCTAAAATCCCAAGATATAAGGAAATTGGAGGTTTAATCGATGACAATTGTTAAGTATGGTCGATAACTATATGATGGCTCTTCAAGGGAGTTCCTAGTAGAAAAACCATTCCCAAGGAAGACCACTTACTAGGGCACAATGTCAACCCCCAAGGTGAAATAAGGAAAGAGGTATAATGTCCAAGAATATTTCATGAAAGCTAAAGCATCCTAAGATACATCATACTCAAATTCCTCAAATATTGAAATGACACTCACCATAATATCTTACTTGTACCTCATGGAGCAAGGTCCATTGCCTCTCGAAAGCTAGATGGTGTGGTGGATTCCATATGAAAATATATGACCAATGTATTGGTGAGAAGGGTATCCATCTGTGCAAATGGATATTGTTGGTTATGTAGCCTCTCGACACTCCATATCTGCAACCTAAGGGCCTTGAGACATAATATCCTTAGTTATCCCACAAAATGGGGATAACAGCTGGCTCCTACTTGGGGACATGTGCTCGTCATAGTGTGCATGATAACTGCAACATCTCCTGGTGTACCTATGCCTACCAAAACTCATACAAAAGAATCATATCATCTAGGGTGGTGTCATCACCCTTTGTCCATAGAAATCCAAATGAAAACTAATCTAGAAAAGAAAATTTTATCATTTTTTTCAAAAATTTCTAAACTAAGCATGAAATCAATATGAAAGTAGAGAAAAATGAAATATTAAATGAATCTAAACTAAAATGAGAAATCAAGATGACAATGCAAGAAATCAAAATGAATTACCTACTTACTTAGGGGCCTTGGGGGCCTGAAGATCAGGCGATAGATGATGTCACGTGAAGTCATACAACTAGTGCAACCATTTGATCATCCCATCAAAGTATCTCCCCATGTGTTTGATTATGTAAAACAAAAAAGATAAGTCAAGCACGTAAATATCATGAGAATAAATAGATATATAATCAATCGTGAAATGAAACTCATGGAGATGGGTGGGAGGGAGGAAATCTTGTTGTAAAGAATATCAGCAACTCTGATCAATCCATCTCTGAAGGGAGCTACTATATATAGACGGAGGCTCATTTTCATCCTCCTAAACATGATCATTTCTTCTCAAAGACTAAGAAGATACGAGATGTCCCAAGAAGACCTCATGATTTCACTGAGAAGAGGAAATGAGGTAAGGGACAGGAACGGGTCTAGGAAGAGAAAAGTGTTCCCTCTTTATCTTTGAATCCCTATAGAAATCCTAATATGAAATTACTTCCTCTTTGTAGAGTGAGCCTTTGATCACTCTAAGGTGGCCACATCCTAGTATTCCTATAAAATTGAGGATGAATGTGGATGAGAGTCCTAGAAAAAATATGTAATCATGTCATCATCAGTCTCCCAAACATATGAATCATATACTCATGAAAAGTAGTCCTCTGAAGATGACAACTCAAACCCCTTTTCTTGGGGGCTACCCTCAATGTCTTAAATGGCGTCTCTATCGAAAATGAGATGACCAAAATCCCACCTGTGTCTACCAGTTTGCATGAAAATGTCTATATTCCCATCAACCATATCGAAGGGTACTTTCATAAGACCATCAGTATGACTGAAAATGACCATTTTTTTGTCTTAGTGTGTAGGAGGGGTAGAGGCATGGATGTGTTCAACTGGATCTTCAAATTATTCACCATCGAGACAGATCACTTTTTCAACATCATGTGTAGGAGGAAAACAAGGTTGGAAAACCTCGCCTTCATCAAGCGGGAGAAAAGATAACGGTGCCTCAATGTGTTATACTTTATCATAATTCTTCTTTCTTCTTATGAACGTGCCCCTCCATCACCTCTTCATCACAATAGGCTTGATCCTTAGTGCATAGTTATTTGCTTGTTTTTTTTCAAGGGGATATATCATATCCAAGGTTTCCTCCAATACTTCTTCACTTTTGAGGTCATGGAATAAAGTATCATCAAGATATTCGAAAGGCTCACAACTCATCGTGTTCTCTTATTGATGTGCAAGAGGAACATAGGCTTGGATGTCTTTATCAAGCGAAAGGATAGGTATGAGCACTTTATCTTCGTCAAATGCATTGTTCAGATATTCAACATTAGAAAATTCATCGGGATATTCTTGGTAACTTTCTTCATATGTTTGTCCGTTGAGAAATTCTTCATCTTCAAGGGCAGGAAATAACTCTCTTATGTGATTTATCATTTCCTTAGCAACTTTATTAGCAGCCTCTTCCTTTTCCATCTGTAAAAATGTCATCTTCGAGTCATAACAAGTTATGTATGAGGGTTCATGCCATGGTTCTATAATTCCATTGACTGGAAATACACCTCAATGGAGTCGTCGGGTGAGATCAAGTCTCACCAAAGGAGGGAAAGGGGGAAAGAGGGAAAGGTGGGTTCGTGGAAAGTGGAGATGCTAGAAAATCTTCAAGGGAAACTTATCAAAGTTGGAAAAGGGAATGTTCTTCAATGGAGTCACTAGGAAAGCTAAGGGATAGAGACTTTGGAAGGGAAGATTACCAAAGTGTCGTTAGGGCACGAAGAAGATTCAAAATCCTCCACAGCAACGAGTCCGAAAAATTATCACATAGGTTGTAGGTTGGTAAAATCTCTACCCAGCCACCAATTGGAAACAACTAACAAACCACCTACCCATTGTCACCTTAGGAAGGTGTTCCTTTCACTTTAGAGGTGAGGTAGTCACCTCAAGGTGGGAATCTCGGTGACCCTAGGGGGGAATAAGATGTAAAATGATAAGCATGAATGGATGTCCCTAGAGGTCAATTATAATTTGTCTAAAGATCTTGGAAAATATTCTTGGGAAGGTTTAAGGGTTTCCAAATGAGTTGAGTGACCTGCCAAGTGTGAATACATGCCCAAGACACAAGGAAAACCAAGCATATAATGTAATATATTAGTTGGACAAGCAAGTTAGTCTTTTTTTCCCTAATAGAAGAAAACGTAAATGATATATGTCATCTCAATAAATATATAACTGTAATATAAGTGCTAATCATATGATAAAATAAACAAGAAAATAACAAGTGAAAGCTAGCTTAACTTCATCAATGATTAAGCAATTCTCTAGAAAAAAAGGCAAGGATGAAATAAAATATTTATGCAATGATATTTATCATCCTTATGGATGTAGAAAACCAACCTAAATAGCATAAAAATAGACCACTCAAAACCACTTCCAACTAACTAGATAAGTGTGCTAGGGTTAGTAGAAAGTTAGGGCAAAGTTAGGGCTAAATCATAGGGTTAGTTTAGGAGTTATGAGGGGTTAAAGGGTTAGTTTTTTTGTAGACCTATTGGTTGTAGTTTATTTTTATAACAGAAGAAATAATTTGTGGTTGAAAGGGGATACCGTAATGAGGCAAGAGAGCCAAAGGCTCAAGGAACAATTTTCCAAACAGACAACTTTAAAACTTGAAAAATTCACGTTTACCAAGGAAACAATTTATTTCTCCAACGAAACCAGTAAATGACTAGTGCCTTTAATAATTGGGTTAATGGATTCAAGAAAAGAAATATCTATAGGTACTACCTCCTTGGGGGTGTAAATCCTCTTACTCCCCAAGGTAAGTATCTCTAACTAGGGTTTAGGCTAAGAGGATATACATGCTTATACTTCTCTTAGAAACCTTTGTTAAACCAATAAAATGTAAGCATAAAATGATGGAGACTAAGGTGGGGTTGTATGCCCTTATATTTCCCACCTATATCTAGAAAATAACCTTGACTTGAATAACAAATGATAGCACAATGTAAAAACCCTTACCAATTCAAGGAAAAAAGCTAACACAAACCACCACAATAGCAAAGGAGAGCCTCTAGTTCATCACTTCCATCAACCAATAACCAAAGAAATAGTCGTACACAAGAGCACAAGAGAGAGAACTAGCCAAAGATAGTGAAAATTCCAGTCCAATACTTCTCACAATGGGAGAGTTATGTTTTCAAAATGAGATCTTATAATCTCTATTTATACAAAAAGTCATTCACATGGTTTTTCCACATAATTTAGGGAAAACCACAAGAAAAGAGGTTAAAAACCCTAATCTTTCCCATTTATAAAGATAATATTAAACAATTCACTGAAAATTTTCTTTTACACAAAAATAAACCATAACTTAAGGTGGTGTCACCCCTTTAGGGGACATTTTAACACTAGGAGCATGTCGTTGGTGTTGGAGAAGTGTAGTTAAGCTTCCGAAAGCCACATGGAAATCATCTAGGTCATTTCTCCATGGTCAAAGCCTAATTCTTCTTAAAACTTCCTTATGTCAATGAATAATAACTTCACCACCAAACCCTAGCCCTCCTAAATGATGTCATGCATCTAAAGCTGATGTGTTTCCCCTCCTAGGAAAAATGTTTGGCATGTGAGGAATATGTCATATCATCCACCATGTCTTCTAGACCTCCGAAAGTATGTATCTCTCATCTAGCATGTGGGCCCTTGGAAACCAACTTGTGGGATTCAAGCCCCATGGAATCCCAAGCTAGGATTGTTCCTCCAATATTGTCCACCAACTAGGTCCTACAAAGACAAATAAGCACACCCTCCAAGGAAATCAAGTCAAAATATCATGATGAGTAAATCAAATCAAAAAATGATCCACCTAAGCATGTGCATCAAAGATTACCCTAACAAATAAGTAAGTGCTCAAAGACATTATGCAACTTGCCAAGCTTGGATATGGGAGGGTCGACAAGGTGTCCTATTGGGAAGATCTTCCCTAGGTCAAGGATTGTTTCCCAAGTGTTTCCTCTCTAAGACATGTAAAGTTGATGAAGTGGTAAAGTATTAATACTCAATGGGCATGGGGTTCATAACATACAAGGGTTTGTAGTGTCTCATTCATCGATGCCTTTGTAGAGGGTGTGTGGCACCTTCGTTTGCAATGCATATTTTTCAAGCCCATCATTTTTCCATTCTTTATTTCTTTCATGTTTTAAGTATAAGTTGAAGGAAACTTTCCTGGTGTGGTGTCTAGATAATGATAGTGTCACTCATAAATACCTTGTGGAAATGAGAAGGGTGGCTCATGATGAGACCCCCTTTCTCTCAATTGTGCAATTGAGAGCCACTACCCTAGCTTGGTGGCCATATGATGGTAATTTAATACCACTAAGTACCCATGATAATGATAGGTCGGTTCATGATGAGACATCCTATTCTCCAACTAACCCCCTAAGCATTCTATATTTTATTCTTGTGGGTCCCCATTTTCTTATAGAGAAGTGTTTCATTTATTTCTTAGCAGATCTCCGAGTGAAGCATCTGGAAGGTTTATATATAGTATTTTATATTTTACCCAATATAAATCCATTTGGGCCTTGTTGACAGGTGTAAGTGACACACCATCAAGTAGAAGGTCAAATCCAGACCAAGGTTGTCTATATAACCCAATCCATTTGGAATGAAATGACCCGACGGGTTTAATGGCTGCATTGGCCAACTAAAAGTCCTAAAAATGATAAAATAAAGGAAACTAATCTAAAAGCTATGATACTAAGAATATAAATTTACTAATTACAAGTGTTCAAATAAAAACATGAATATGTGCATATGATTATATGCAGTCTATATATAGCTTACAAGATTTACTTGTCATCTTGTGAAATGGTTGTTCTTAAAAGTATTTATAAAGAGATAAAGAAAGAACATATATATATATATATATATATATATATATATATATATATATATATATATATATATATATATATATATATATATATATATATATATATATATATATATATATATATATAT
>JZKD02S2011591.1:422007-455821 GCA_000966675.3 Picea glauca
TATGGTTTAAATCTTTGAGAATTACGATGATCTTTAAACTTCTTACGCCGTCCATATTCTTAAGGAATCACTTTTAAGTGCTTCCCCATTCTCTAGATGATTTCTTAAAGGAAATGTAAAATCTCTAAACCATGATAAAAATTCCCGTTTCGAAAGAAAATAAATAAACAATTCACATGTATTGCAATTAACCTCCAGTGTCACCCTTATCTCTTTGTCATCAAGAAATCTATAATTGTATTATTATTTAAAAGTGGCATAAGAGGGTTGAAAGCACTTATGTGTGGGAAGTGTCTGTAAACTCGTCGGAGTACTGAACAAGCTCGCTGGCAGCGGGTAAATGCACACATGATACCAAGACAACTTCGTCAGGGTACTAAACAGGCCTACTGGAAACAAAGCAATGTCAGGTCAAGAGGTAGCAGGTATATGTTTTTAAATTAGTTTTTATGGAAGTATACATCATGTAGATACAACTATTAGATGGGATTAAAGCATTTGAGTGGGTTAAATGACATCTCTGTCGAGGCTATGGATGCCTGCTGGCAGCAGTGGCTCTGTCAACGGTATTGAAGTTATTTTATAAACATTGTGACTCTTTGATTAAGATGTTATTTCAGGTTATAATCCTCTGCAAAGAAAATTCTATTGTTATAATATATTCATATTCTTTGAATAATCAATTATTCAAAGAATAATGAATATAATCCATTATTATAATGAATTTTATTTTCATTATAATATATTCATATTCTTTGAATAATTGATTATGCATTGATTTAAATAGCTTTAGTCTTTTTTATCAATACATGGTTAATTATTATCATTTATGTATTAATTTTTCCAATCTTTAAAGTCTATTATCCAAAACATTTCTTCCAGGACTACAGAATGGACAAGTGATTTCAAAAACTTAATAGAACGACATATATGCATTTTGGATTTAGCCTTTTGTTTATAATGTTGTTATTAATGTTTTTTTAATCCTGTTACATGTGTAGGTCTGATATCTTTAGATTAAATGATCTGTGATATGTAGGAGGTTTATATTATAAATGTCATCTATCATTTGCTTCATCAAAATACAAATGTTCTGATTATATCTTCTATTTAAATAATGAGATTTATCTTTGAGTTTTAAATTGAATGATAAAATGCATAGATTGCTTCCAGATATATCTTGTTGTAATCATGTATAATTATGAGATCACAGGTTTATGTTTGTGTTTCATTTTCTCTCATTAAAACCTAAGCTTCCAATACATATTCTGAATTTATTTAGAACAGTCATAAGGTTCACTGTAGATTTATCTCTTGGACATGATGGTTGGATGTTCACCACTCATGCAGATGCTTGGATACACCTCACTAATTCATTGACATGATAGCTTCTTTGTATTTTTCTGTCATTTGCATATTATTGAAACTACAATCTATGGTTCATCTTTGACTATCCACATGTTCATGTTTCATTAACTTTTTTTTGAAAGATTCTTTAAATTTATAAAAGAAAAACAATAAATATTTTTATGTTCTTTCTTTATCTGCTTCCTAGAAGCAATCATTTTTCACATCGATTTTCATAAGTTTCAATTAAAACTTGCATCTTGTAAATCATGTAAATAAACAAGACTTGTATATCTTCTGCTTAAATACAACTACTATAGTTACATTTGAATATATGTACATATATATAGTGTGTTTAGTAATTAGTTAGTTATTTCTCTCTTTTATTCGTTTCTTTTAGGATTCTTAGATTGGCTAATGGAGCCATTAAACCCGTCAGAACGAGCTACACCAAACAGCTTTAGTTATTTAGACAACCCCGGACCAGACTCGCTCTTCCAATTGACGGACGATCAATTTCGTCCGTCAACACAACTGTGAGCCTACAAATCATATATGGCATCGTCCTGGGAAAGAAGGGCTTGACAGCCATTAGTTTTGATTCGAACCACAGGGTCCATGGTCACTGTCAAATAGACATAGTAGATATCATGGAAGGGAGGCTTTGACTTCCAATAAACGAGTAGCAAGAAGAGATCTATGAAAACCACAACGGCTCGATACCTATGAAGTTTGGAGACTGGCATGCTTGATAACTTAAGTTTGGAGAGACAGAAAAATAGGGGGCATGCAGACCTATGAGCCATCACACATAATGAATATCAAACCCTCAACCACTATCAAATTCCAATTCGAATAATGAATGGTTTCATTAATTTCAGAGGACAACAGGATGAGGTGTATTCTTAGGTACATCATACTTGTACCAAGTGACATGACAACGATATGACTGATATAACAAAGAGCATGTATCAACTTCTAACCCAAGGTTGCAGCATGATTATGGATAAATGATCAAACCATACAATCAACCATGGATAATACCATCATACATAAAATTGTGACAATCAATTAATCAATGAGCTTATAAAAATTCAATTTAACATATAAGTTCGCTCAAAGTCTAATCTCTTAGGTAAGAGAATAGAAGAAAAATGCAGACTATAGAATGATTAATCAAGGCAAGTTTTTTTTTTTAATTTCATGCTTGCAGTCATGAAATTCAAACAAAGAAAATGAAAAAACTCATAAAATAAACTAGAACAATAAATCGCCTTGAAGCCAAAAGACAGAATCATTCTTAAGAGTAAGGAGGAGGCAACTACAAAAAGATTTTATCTCTTTGTGGTAACTTTTAATCATGATAAAATTGATAGAATTGGTGGCTTCCAACAATGGTGACACGTTGGGCGAAGCAGTTATCTATGCATCACCAAGAAATTTATGTTAGGGGTACAAACGAAATAAATTTTTAGAAATAGTTAACGACAGATCAAGCGTTCCAATGATAACTCAGAAAATAACACATTCATATTGTTGGATGCATTTCTATATGACAATGTAATTTGGTATCTTATTTCGATCATAGGTATAGTGATGTTTATGAACATAACTTTAATACTGTTGACAAGGCCATTGTTTCCATCACGTGTCCATAGCGTCAGCATGGATGTCATTTAACCCACTCCAGTACCTCTATCATGTTCAAGAGTCTTCCATTCATCATAAAAAAATATTCATACTTGATCAAATCAAAAGACATACCTGAGGATATTCTTAAACCCAACATTGCTTCGCTGCTAGCAGGCCTGTTTAGTACCCCGACGAAGTTGCCTTGGTATAATGTGTCCATTTACCCACTGCCAGCAGACATGTTCAGTGTCCCAGTGGGTTTGAAAACACTTCCCACACATTACAGTGCTTCCAAATCTCTAAAATTTATTTATAAATTTGCAAAAACTTCATGATATTCAAGAGAGCGGGGTGATACTAAAAATATCATAGTTTGGAATGAAAATTTTGATCATTTACAAAATATTTTTTTGTTTTGATGACTTTAATCATGATTTGGACAGTTAGATTTCTGTTAAGAAATCATCTCTAGGATGGGGAAGCACACTAAGTTGTTCTCATTAAAACAGGGGCGACATTAGAAGTTTGTTAAGGATAATCATTTTTTCCTGTGATTTTAATGAGAAACAAGGAACATTGTTTGAAAAAACACTTCCCTCAGCTGATCTGAGTTTTAGCACTTATTGTTCAGATGCTTGAAAAGTTATCAACTGTTTCTAACGGATGAGAATTATGATTCCCTTCAACAAATGAAATGGAAACTCAGACATAATTATTTATAAAACAAATCAAAATCAAGCAAAATGAAAAGAACCAAAATAAAAAATAGAAAAGAAAATTAGAAAATAATATTTACAAGAGGGTGGATCAGAAATCATCAAGCGAAACATCTCTTGAGATCTTGGCCATTCACTGGGAAAGTGTCTGGTTGTCTCTCCAAATTATGCAGACGGAAAGAGCTAGGACCCAATTTTTCAGAAATTACAAATGGTCTCAGCCACAGGTTTTGGAACTTGGCATGTTCCCCCTTACCCTTGTGATATTTGTCCCACTTGAGAACCAAATCTCCAACATCAAAATTCCTATCAGAAGATGAATTTGCATCAAACCATCTCTTCACAATTTGTTGGTGATGATCCAGTTTCTTCTTTGCTTGTGTTCTCACCTCCTCTAGTTTTAATAAAGAATTTATCCAGTTTTCTAGAGGTGGGCACTCTTCTTCTTGAAATTTTTGTGGGGGAGGATGGATTCTCTTCCGTAAACAAGGAAGAAGGGACAATTACCAATGGAAGATAATTGCATAGAAGGAAGTAAGACATGTGGGGGGAGGATGGCTTCTCTTCCGTAAACAAGGAAGAAGGTAGAATTACCAACGGAAGATGTTGGAGCTTCCCTATCAGCCCAAAGTGCACTGTACAATGCATTGTGTCAATTCTTGTGGTTTTTTGAAACTGTCCTTTTGATAATCTTGATTAAATTATTATTTGTTGATTCTACTAGACCATTCCCTTGAGGGTAGTAGCCGGTAGAATATTTCAGTTTAATCCCTTTTTCCAGAGCGAAAACATTCATATCCAGGGACGAAAAATGAGAAGCATTATCAAAAACCATACATTCAGGAATGTTGAATCGAGTGATGATATGGGAGTTGAGAAAAGACACTACCTGATTTGTGTTGACCACTTTTAAAGGTAAAGCTTCAGACCATCTCGTAAAATAGTCTGTTGTTGTGAGGATGCACTTGTATTGTTTTGAAGAAGAAGGAATGATTGGTCCTATGATGTATATACCCCATTGTTGAAAAGGTGCATCTACAGTAACAGGTTGCTAAGGAAAAGATGCATTTTTCACCTGTCCTTTAGCCTTTTGGCAGATCACATGTTTGCGAGACAACATATGGGCATCTTTAAATAGGGTACGCCAATAGTATCCATCCCTTAGCACTTGTGGGCGGTGGTATCTCCACCAAAGTGACCACCGGCCTCACCGGCATGAATTTCAACCAGGACTCTTTCAGACTCCTCTTTTTCTAAACAACGCAGAAAAACACCATCAAAGTTCTTTCGAAATAACATATCATTGATTAACTGGAAAGATGCAGATTTAAGCCTAAGTGCTCTTTTGTTTTTTGGATCAAGATTGCGGGGAGCATATCCATGCGTTAAATAGAATCTAGTGTTCTTGTACCAAGAATTGGGTGTAGCTTGTGCACAACTGATCTGTTTTTCATTATGTTGATTTACGGTTGATGTGTTTATTTGACTTTCTTGTTATTCAACCGAATCAACCACTAGTTTACAAAGGCCTTGACCTCTAACAATTTGGGCAGGGGTTATTTCAAGGTCATATTCCTATAATGATGTTATTCAATTTTCCCTTTTCTCACCCATCTCTTTTTGTACTAACAAGTTTCTTACAATGGGGTAAGGAACAACAAATTTGGTTATGGATTTCAACAGATAAGACCAGAAGTGTTCCACTGCTTTAAAAACAACATATGCATGTTGATCTAATGCGGGGTAATTAATTTTTGCTCCTTTAAAATCAAATTTCATGAAGGAAATGGGTATCTCATTGCTTTCAACATTTTTTTGTGTAAGCACAACAACATAAGGTTGGTCAGAGGAAAAAGTGTAAAGAGTGAAATCCTGAGAAAAAATGGGACTCATCAGGGAAGCGACTTCTATTATTGATTTTCTAATCAAATCGAAAGCCTGAATTTCTTGAGGTCCCCATCGACACAAAACATCTTTTTTAATTAGATTTTTAGTGGTCGAACCATTTCTAAGAAGCTCAGGACAAATCTTCTGACAAAATTAATCTTACCCAAAAAGGATTGCATGGCCTTTTTGGAAGAAGGAGGGTGAAGTTTAGAAATAGTTTGGGTTCTTTCGGGATTAATAATGATTCATATTTAGACACTATGAATCCAAGCAGTTTACCTTGATCTACTGCAAAAACTGACTTCTTAGGATTGAGAGATATGTCGAACTTGCAACATCGTTCCAAGACATCCCTAAGGTGACACAAGTGATCTTTCTTATTTTTTGGAAAAATAGTGACATCATCAAGATAGACCACTACTGATTAGTTAATGAGGCCATGGAAATTGATATCCATTGCTCTCTGGAAAGTGGCACTGGCATTTATCAGTCCAAAAGGAATTTTCCTGTAGGCATAAGTGCCCCATGGGGTTCGAAAGGTGGTTTTAAGTTGGTCTGAAGGGGATAGAAGGACCTGGTTGTATCCCGAAAAACCATCTAGCAATGATAGTCTTTCGAAACTAGACACATGTTGTAGAATTTGTTCCATTGGAGGAGCAGGGTAATTGTCTTTATTCCAGAAATCGACACAAAGTCGAATTTCACCACTTTTCTTCCTTACAAGGACCAAGTTAGACACCCATTGAGTATGCCTAACCAGAAAAATTATCTTTGCAGTTAGTAATTTATTCAGTTCCTTTTTAACAATAGGTTCCAATTTAGGATGCATTTTCCTCAATTTCTATTGAAAAGGTTGTGTCTGGGGTTTCATAGGGATTACATGTTGTATGATGTTTGGATCGAAATTTTTCAGGTCATCGTACGTCCAAGTGAATACATCTTTAAATTATTTAAATAATTTTATGAAAGAGGATCTTTCTTGCTCAGAACATCCCTTTACAAGATTAATGCTTTGAGGATTATCTCTTGTTCCTAAATTAACAGTTTCATATATCAAAGAGGAACTGTTAGTTTTGCATTTGACTACCCCTCTAAATTTGTCATGCAAGTCATAAAATTTCTCTAATATCACAACAGATCTAGGGATAGATTTTGCCAGCTCAGATGTTGATTCAGGGGATCAAGGATCAGATATTACCATGAAGTCTTGGAGATTCTCGTCATGAGTGCCTTCATCAATAACTACATTCTGGAAGATGTCTTCCATATGCAGAAAATTTATGATATGTTGGTCATCATCGAATACTCTCCAATTTGTGATGTTATCTGGAATCGACAGCCTGAACAACAATTCAATCAAAAATGCACTAGAAGAAAAACCTTCAACGGGCAATAATTTAGAAGAAACATTGGCTAGTAAATCATCTTCTGAATTACTCATCCTAGGAATGGAATTTATATTAAATGCTAGAAATTTATGCATTAAACTCCATACATCGGTTTGGTAACTCTTCAAATGCGGTGACAAACAGTGTATTGTGTTTCTTACCTACTTTACCACGATTTATGAATCACCGAATACTATCAAATTTTTCACATCCATATCTAGTGCTTTCCTAAGTCCTTGGAGAAGCCCTTCGTACTCGGTTGTGTTGTTAGTACATTCAAACTTTAATCGACAAGCGATAAAAGTTTTATTACCTTCAAGATCGATGAGAACACAACCATCACCTGCTCCTTCTTGGGATTTGGATCCATCAAAATATAGGGACCAGATTTGTGCATCATTAGCAGTACTTGGCATATTAAGAAAAGTTGGTGCCTGAGTATAGGCTGTAATTTCATACTGTTGTTCTGAATCAGTGATAGAGGAAATTTCAGTCATGAAATTACCAAAAAAGGTATTCATTCCATGTGTTTCAAATGAATTTGTGGATGTAACGAAAGGGTCATTTGAATCATTCAGATCTATCATGGTATGCTTAATATAACGTTCTCTATTTATTCTAATTTTGTTGGGTTGTCCATTTTCAGGCAGCCACAAGTGAGACCATTCTGTAGCAAAATAACCATGCAGTTGTTCTGACCAATCTCTACTTAAAAACATACCATAAACTTCAGGAATATAAACAACGATGATATCAATCACTTGATGAACTTTAGGATTGGATGATAATCTAATCAATACATTCTTAAGCTCATCGATTACCTTAACATTGGCTCGATCTAGCTGAATGATTTTAAGATCAGAAGGTTTTACTTCTCCATTAATTTTCTAGCATACAAATAGAGGCATCACATTTGATGATTCATCATAGTCAACCATAAAATTATGTAAATTCTATTAAAACTTTCAAAGGTTAATAAAAAGGCGGGACATTTTTTCCGTGTGGAAACAACAAAATTTTGCCGATTTTTTATTGTTGTCCCTGAAACAGTTTTATCTACATTTGTTATAGTTTTTTCTATTAAGTCCCTTTTGTCTTGAGGTTCATATGTATTTTTAGTTGGGGCATATTTAGCTGTGCTTGAATCAATTTCTGCTATTTTTTGCTGCTAACATCATTCTTTTTACTGTTTTTAGCGATGCTTTGAAGCATTTTCTACAAAATAAGAGGAAATTTCAGCAGCTCAAAAACGAAAATATTTGCCCTTAATTTTTTTAGATCTTCAATTAAATCATACTCTAAAACTAGGGCAGTTAAGTTTTTTTTAGTTTCAATTTGTTTTGTTTTTTTAGGAAACACATTTTTACTTGTTTCAGGTGTGGTCTTGTTTTGAGTTTTTCTTCTAGTGTTGTAGGGCTGAACAGTTTTGAAATTCTCCTGAAAAATATTGTCCGACAAGTGCCCGAAAATAGGAGGAGATGAGTCCTCCTCTTATGGTACCTCTTCCTCAACTGTATCATCATAATTTATAGGAGGAACATAAACATAATTATCATGTGCTTATAATATCATTTGCAAAGGATACTGTAATTTTTTTAAATTTAGACCTTCTGTGGTCAGGTTTGGCCAGTTTGGAGGGAAAGAATTTCTAAAAGGATGTTTGAACTTCCTTTTCTTGTAGATTCCTCCTCGGATGATATTTTCAAGTCAACGACCTGATTGGAAAGCTTTTGGAAATCTTTCTGCAAGCTCTCCAGGTCCAATTTTTTTTTGTTGATTTTTATGTTGGGGAGGCCTAGTAAGAATCTCTATTTTCTTCTTAGAAGATGAAGTTGTTTAAAATTCACTACTAAGATTATATTTTAAGCTCAATATATATTTCTCAATTTGAATTGCCTCCTCAAAGGCTTCTAACAATGAATTATTTTTGGACCTTTTAACCCATATGGCTATGTTATTATGTAAGGCCTTAACATAGTATGCAACAATTAAACTTTTTGCGGGCATCAAATCTGTAGGGATTTTGTTTTTTAATGTAAGAAATATTTGGTTAAAGTCTTTCACTTTTTCTTTAAGGTTCATTTTTAAGCTAGAGAGTTCCATAACCAATCTTCTGGAGATTTATCATCTCCAAATTTTTCCAGGAAACAAGTTTCAAACTTGTCCCAAGAGATGATGGCCTGGGGCTATTGAGAGAAATACCAGGTTGAGGAATTTCCCTCGAAAGTATAAGGAAATAATCTGCACACTACATATTCATGCTCAACACTCTGAAGTCTAATGGCAAACATAAATTTCTTGATCTGATCCTCAATTGATTGCTTCGAACCTAGATCAAATTTGGGCAGCCATTTCTCCAGATGTTTAGGTAATGGGTGTTGAGGTCCAAGTATAGCCATGACATCTTGATCAAGCTAGGGTCTGGCACGATTATTTTTGTTTTCCATGGGAGTTGGTGGTATCGAAGTTTGAGATGGTTCAGATGAATAACTTCCTTTGTCTGAAGACTCTCCTCCTAAAGAGGATGGAGAAGAACCAGGTGGGGATGGTGGGATACCAGATCCTCCAGCTCCTAGAATAAACGTTTCATTGGGATTGGTAGTATTTCCACCTAAAGGATTTTCGGGCAAACCAATGCCTTGAATTTGTTCCTGGATATCTGTGAAGTCAATGGTTTGATTAAGTGGCCTACCAGGTTGTATGATACAGGCTAAGGCACTATGAGTTCTTAAGAGTGACTGGCAGAAAATTTCTTGGACGTCAATCCCTTGAGGAACTGGCATCACTAGTTCAATGGAAATATCGGGGTTATCGTTTGAGGTAGTTTTTGTTTCAAGTATAACGTTTGTGTCAGATGGACTATGCATTACGATAGGAGTGCGAGTGTGTGTGGGAGTCTTACGACCTCCACGTGCCATTAAATAATTTAAGGCCCTCCTTCTAGCGCTATTTATTGACGAGTGTAAGTGACACACCATCAACTAGAAGATCAAATATGAACTGGGGTTGTCTAAATAACCCAAGTTGTTTGGAATGAAATGACCCGATGGGTTTAATGGCTCCGTTGGCCAACTAAAAGTCCTAAAAATGATCAAATAAAGGAAACTAATCTAAAAGCTATGATACTAAGAATATAAATTTACTAATTATAAGTGTTCAAATAAAAACATGAATATGTGCATATGATTATATGCAGTCTATATACAACTTGCAAGGTTTACTTGTTATCTTGCGAAATGGATGTTCTTAAAAGTGTTTATAAAGAGATAAAGAAAGCACATACATTTTTTGTTTTCTTTTTGAATATTTAAAGATGTAAAACTAATGGATGCTAAGAAAATATAATTGAAATAAGAATACATAAAAACTCAAAGATAATTAATGCTACCCTTATTTCATTAATAAATAATTTATCTAAATAACAAGTAAACTAACCTGTAACTAATTGATTAAACTGAATTTATCTTCCTGTGTAATTCGAGCTCCTAATTGTCCCGCATGTGAGGGAAACGTGTGACAGAACAGTGCTAGTACTACGAGAATAACTTCAAAGGTGTATTGAAGTGAGAAAATAGCAATAGAATCATAAATGTAAATATTTGGTGATCTTATGATAATCAACACTTAGACTGAAAGGAAGCTCAATTCAAAGCATCAATATTATCTATCATTTAATATCCAGAATAAATCAATAGTAATCAATTGATATATTAATCACACATATAAAAACAGAATAACAAATTATAGACGACATCAAAATACTTAATAATGTGAAACACAATATTATAACCAAACTAAAGCTACATCAAACATAATAATATTTCATAAGATCGAGGCAATGAAATAACATAATGGGGTAAGCATCACTCAGGTCTAAAGCCAATGGTGAGTATCTTCTCCATAACAATTCTTCAAAATCACATGTCCATAATGTATCCCAACCAAATATATCTTCACCACTAACAATGATCACTATTTAAACTAGTTTTGGATTAGAAAACTCTTATCATGCAAGATAGAGTGCAATCCCCAAAAAATAGATTGTTTTACAAAATTAGTACACCATGAAATCATTCATGTAGGAGTTGGTTTGTCAAAATTTATTACAAAATAATAAAAAAAATTATAAGACACTACAGAACGATATAGTGCATGACCCAATATAGTTTCTTCATGTAAATAGCACCATAATCATCATTTTCCTGTAGATAACAAAATGAAATTGATATTCAGAAAATAATGCTAACTAATAATCAGAAATAGATTGGCTACATAATCGTGAGATTCTATAGCTAGTCTTATATTAACAAAGAAAATCAAAACTAAATCTTCCTATTTTGACTTTCATAACAAAATAAAATGAAATAAAATCAAACAAAATCAATTTTACCATTTAGAAATTAGACAATGAAGGGTCAGACAGTCCTGAATTAAACATGGCATTGAAGTTGGTTGCATTTTTTATAATTATATTACAGGATCTTTTGGGTATTTTATTTGTCCGTTCTATGCATGCTTTCAACTCTTGGTTTTCTCGTTCAAGTAGATAATTGCAAGAAGCCATATGTTTTACTTGTGCCTATAACAATGGTATGTCCCTTTAATAGTATTCTACCCAATCCAAATAACTATCACAATGAACCGGTGCTATAGCAGGCCGAGGTGGAATGTATTCAACAACAGGTATTTCATGCTTCCATGTGGCTTGTTCCAAGTCATGACTAATTCCAGCAAAGCCCTCTTGGTCTTTCATAAATGGGGGTAGTCTAGAGACAAAGTCATATTTCTCAGTTTGACCAATAGTTTTGTTCCCAAGAAACTAATTATATGGATCTTCTAGTGCAAGGAAATCGTTGATCTCGTCGTATGAGCAATGATCATTAACCTATACCATAGATATCGAGCTCAAATGATCCTTTTTTCGATTCCTTAAACTCCTATATATTAATCAACCAAATCTCTTATTCATAAAATTCAAATCTGAGCTTTCATGTTTCTTACCCCTACGAATTTTATTTACAGTAGGTTTGTCACTATGGACCTGATTCAGCTCAATAGCAGGGATAGGATAAATCCTTTCTTTCAACACATCCACTACCTTTTCTAGTGACTTCCTGGGTGAACAAATACCATGTGGTTTCTTACCCAAGGGGGTTTACAAAGCAACAGGATTCGGTTCATTAAGTCCAAATCCTTCATGTGAATCGAAACCTTGATTCTCAGTCATGGGGTCATCAGAATTGGGGTTTGCATTTAAAGGCGGGTTCACTATGCTTTCGGGTTGGGAAAAATTATTTCGACTCAGGAATCTTTCCCAAGTGTCCCTGATTTGTGACAGGTGCGATAGCAATAGGATTCTTATAAGCATGTGATGAAAGATGCTCAATAGAGGGTTCATGCTCTGTCTCTTATAGTGTTTTGACATTTTATACAGGCTCATTAACAAGTAGAACGACATGCTCAGTTTAAACCCTATGAACAACATCAACAGTCGGATGTGGTATAAAAATACCAAATCATACCTACCCTTGCATGTTATAAATTGTTTCAGAATAAAAATAAGGTCGTGCCATCGAGGTTTCAAGAGGGTTATAGGAATACCTTTAGGACAACACATATATTTGTGATAGACCATGAACATGATCCATGGAACATCTTCCATCTTGGCATTTTTGAACCACTTTTCGCCTTCCTGTGGGATTCATGTCACCCGAGATATAGAGTCCTCTGTGACCTCCAATTTCAAATCCTCGACCTTGGATCTAAACCCATCAAACATTTGGGCAATGGCATGTACGACCACAAGGTTGTAACCTTCGAATTTCCTGAGGAAGATATACCAACCATGAGCCTAAAAATCATCTATGGCATCGTCATGGGCAAGAAGGGCCTGACAACCATTAGGTTCGATTTGAACCATAGGGGCTATGGTCACTGTCAAATAGAGACAGTATATATCACGGGAGGGAGGCTTCGACTTCCAATAAACGAGTAGCAAGGAGAGGTCTGTGAAAACCACAATGGTTCGATACCTACGAAGTTTGGACACTATCATGCTTGATAAATTAAGTTTGGAGAGATAGAAAAATAGGGTGCGCGCAGACCTATGATCCATCACACATAATGAAGATCAAACCCTCAACCACTATCAAATGCCAATCCAAATAATGAATGGGTTCATTAATTTCACAGGACAACAAGATGAGGTGTATTCTTAGGTACATCAGACCTGTACCAAGTGACATGACAACAATATGAATGATATAACAAAGAGAATGTATCAATTTATAACCCAAGGTTGCAGCACAATTATGAATAAATGATCAAACCATACAATCAACCATGGATAATACCATCATACATAAAAATGTGACAATCAATTAATCTTATAAAACTTCAATTTAGTAACATATAAGTTCCCTCAAAGTGTAATCTCTTAGGTAAAAGAATAGAAGCAAAATACAAACTATAGAATGATTACTCAAGCCAAGTTTTTTGTTTGAATTACATGCTTGCAGTCATGAAATTCAAACAAAGCAAATGAAAAATAAAAACGAAAAACTCATAACATAAACTAGCCCAATAAATCTTCGTGAAGCCAAAAGACAGAATCATTCTTAAGAGTAAGGAGGAGGCAGCTATAGAAAGATTTTATCTCTTTGTGGTAACTTTTAATCATGATAAAATTGACAAAATTGGTGGCTGCCAACAATGGAAACACGTTGGGCGAAGCAGTTATCTCTGCATCACTAGAAAATTTATGTTAGGGGTATAGACGAAATATTTTTTTAGAAACAGTTAATGACAGATCAAGCGTTCCGATGATAAATCAGAAAATAACAAATTCATACAGTTGGATGCATTTCTATATGACAATGTAATTTGGTATCGTATTTCGATCATATTTATAGCGATGCTTATGCAGATAACTTCAATACCGTTGACATGGCCATTTTTGCTAGTAGGCGTCCATAGCCTCAGTAGGGATGTCATTTAACCCACTCCAGTACCTCTATCATGTTCAAGAGTCATCCATTCGTGATAAAAAAATATTCATACTTGATCAAATCAAAATACATACCTGAGGATCTTCTTAAACCCCGCATTGCTTCACTACTAGCAGGCCTGTTCAGTACCCCGACAAAGTTGCCTTGGTATCATGTGTGCATTTACCCGCTGCTAGTAGACCTGTTCAGTGTCCCGACCAGTTTGCAAACACTTCCCACACATTACAGTGCTTCCAACTCTCTATAATTTGTTTATAAATTTGCAGAAACTTCATTATATTCAAGAGAGCAGGGTGATACTGAAAATCTCATAGTTTGGAATGAAAAGTTTGATCATTTACAAATTATTTTTTTGTTTTGATGACTTTCATCATGATTTGGAAAGTTATATTTATGTTAAGAAATAATCTCTAGGATGGGGAAGCACACTGAGTTGTTCTCATTAAAACAGGGGCGGTGTTAGAAGTTTGTTAAGGATAATCGTGTTTTCCTGTGATTTTAATGAGAAACGAGGAATGTTGTTTGAACAAAAACTTCCCTCAGCTAATCTGAGTTTTAGCACTTATTGCTTAGGTGCTTGAAAAGTTATCAACTACTGCTAAGGGATGAGAATTATGATTCCCTTCAACAAATGAAATGGCAACTCAGACATAATTATTTAGAAAACAAATCAAAATCAAGCAAAATGAAAAGAACCAAAATAAAAAATAGAAAAGAAAATTAAAAAAAATATTTACAAGAGGGTGGATCAGAAATCATCAAGCGAAATATCTCTTGAGAGACTGTCCATTCACTGGGAAAGTGTCTGGTTGTCCCTCCAAATTATGCAGATGGAAAGATCTAGGACCCAATTTTTCAGAAATTACAAATGGTCCCAGCCATAGGTTTTGGAACTTGGTATGTTCCCCCTTACCCTCATGGGATTTGTCCCACTTGAGAACCAAATCTCTAGCATCAAAATTCCTATCAGAAGTTGAATTTGCATCAAACCAGCTCTTCACAATTTGTTGGTGCTAATCCAGTTTTTTCTTTGCTTGTTTTCTCGCCTCCTCTAGTTTTAATAAAGCATTTATCCGGTTTTCTAGAGGTGAGCACTCTTCTTCTTGAACTTTATGCGATAATTGTAAAGAAGGAAGTAATACATGTGGGGGGAGGATGGCTTATCTTCTGTAAACAAGGAAGAAGGGAGGATTACCAATAGAACCTTTTGGAGTTACCCTATCAGACCAAAGTGCACTATACAAGACATTGTGCCAATTCTTGTGGTTTTCTAAAACTGTCCTTTTGATAATCTTGATTAAATTCTTATTTGTTGACTCTACTAGACCATTCCCTTGAGGGTAGTAAATGGTAGAATATTTCAATTTAATCCCTTTTTACAGAGAGAAAACATTCATATCAAGGGATGAAAAATAAGACGCGTTATAAAAAAACAAATATTCAGGAATGTTGAATCGGGTGATTATATGGGAGTTGAGAAAAGACACTACTTGATTTGTGTTGACCACTTTTAAAGGTAAATCTTGAGACCATCTCGTAAAATAGTCAGTTTTTGTGAGGATGTACTTGTGTTGTTGCGAAGAGTAAGGATTGATTGGTCCTCTGATGTCTAGGCCCCATTGCTGAAAAGGTGCATCTACAGTAACAGGTTGCAAAGGAAAAGTTGTCTTTTTCACCTGTCCTGTAGCCTTTTGGTAGATTACACATTTGTGGGACAGCATATGGGCATCTTTAAACAGGGTAGGCCGATAGTATATAGCCCTTATCACTTTGTGGGTAGTGGTATCTCCAAAAACGTGACCACCAACCTCACCGGCATGAAGTTCAGCCAACACTCTTTCAGACTCCTCTTTTTCTAAACAACACAGAAAAACACCATCAAAGTTCTTTCGAAATAATATATCATTTATTAACTAGAAAGATGCAGATTTAAGCCTAAGTTCGCTTATGTTTTTTGGATTAAGATTGTGGGGATCATATAAATGCATTAAATAGAATCTAATGTTCTCATACCAAGAATTGGGTGTAGCTTGTGCACAACTGATCTATTTTTCGTCATGCTAATTTACAATTGATGTGTTTATTTGACTTTCTTGTTCTTCAACCAAATCAACCACTATTTTACACAGGCCTTAACCTCTAACAAATTTTGTAGGGGTTATTTCAAGGTCATACTCATGTAGTGATGTCATCCAGTTTTCCCTTTTCTTACCTAGCTCTCTTTTTACTAACAAGTTTCTTATAGCAGGGTAAGGAACAACAACTTTGGTTCCAGATTTCAACAAATAAAACCGGAAGTGTTTCATTGCTTTAAAAATAGCATATGCCTGCTAATATTCTACGGGGTAATTAAGTTATGCGCCTTTTAAAGTAGAGCTCATGAAGGAAATGGGTATCTCATTGCTTTCAATGTTTTTTTGTGTAAACACAGCAGCATAAGATCAGTCAAAGGAAAAAGTGCAAAGAGTGAAATCCTAAGAAAAATCAGGACTCATCAGGGATGGGGCTTCTATTATTGATTTTCTAATCGAATCAAAATCCTGACTTTATTGCGGTCCCCATCGGTACAAAACATATTTTTTAATTACATTTTGTAGCGGTCAAACCATTTCTGAGAAGCTCGGGACAAATCTTCTGACAAAATTAATCTTACCCAAAAAGGACTGCATGGCCTTTTTGTAAGAAGGAGGGGGAAGTTTAGAAATGTCTTGGGTTCTTTTGGGATCAATAATCATTCCATATTTAGACACTATGAACCCAAGTAGTTTACCTTTCTCTACTGCAAATACCAACTTCTTAGGATTAAGAGATGTGTTGAACTTCCAGCATCGTTCCAAGACAGCCCTAAGGTGAGACAAGTGATTTTTCTTTCTTTTTTTTTAAACAATGACATAATCAAGATAGACCACAACTGAATGGTTAATGAGGCCATAGAAATCAATATCCATTGCTCTCTGGAAAGTGGCACCGATGTTTATCATTCCAAAAGGAATTTTCATGTAGGCGTAAGTGCCCCATGGGGTACAAAAGGTGGTTTTAAGTTGGTCTGAAGGGGACATAAGGACCTGGTTGTATATCAAAAAACCATCTAGCAAAGATAGTCTTTCGGAACCAGACACCTTTGTAGAATTTGTTCCATTGGAGGAACATGGTAATTGTCTTTATCAAACGCTCGATTTAAGTTTCGGAAATCGACACAAATTCGAATTTCACCACTTTTCTTCCTTACAAGGACTAAGTTAGAAACCCATTGATATTGCCTAACCAGAAAAATCAACTTTGTAGTTAGTAATTTATTCAGTTCCTTTTTAAGAGTAGATTCAAATTTAGGATGCATTTTCCTCAATTTCTGTTGAAAAGGTTGTGTCTGGGGTTTCATAGGGTTTACATGTTGTATGGTGTTTGGATCGAAAATTTTCAGGTCATTGTACGTCCAAGTGAATACATCTTTAAATTCTTTAAATAATTTTATGAAAGAGGATCTTTCTTCCTCGGAACATCCATTTCCCAGATTAATATTTTGAGGATTATCTCTTCTTCCTAAATTAACAATTTCATAGATCAAAGAGGAATTGTTAGTTTTGCAATTGACTACCCCTCTAAATTCGTAATGCAATTTATAAAAAATTTCTAATCTCACAACATATCTGCGGATAGATTTTACCAGCTCGGATGTTGATTTAGGGGATCGAGGATCAAATATTACCGTGAAGTCTCGGAGACTCTTGTCATGAGTGCCTTCATCAATAACTGCATCTTGGAAGGTGTCTTCCATATGCAGAAAATTTATGATCTGTTGGTCATCATCGAATACTCTCCAATTTGTGACATTATCTGGAATCGATGGTCTGAACAACAATTCGATCGAAAATGCATTAGGATAAAAACCTTCAGCGAGAAATAATTTAGAAGCAACATTGGCTAGTAAATAAGCTTCTGAATTACTCATCCTAGGAATGGAATTTATATTAAATGCTAGAAATTTATGCATTAAAATCCATACCTTGGTTTGGTAACTCTTCAGATGCGGTGACAAACAGTGTATTGTGTTTCTTACCTGCTTGACCATGATTTATGAATCACCGAATACTATCAAATTTTGCACGTCCATATCGAGTGCTTTCCTAAGTCCTTGCAGAAGTGCTTCGTACTCGGTTGTGTTGTTAGTACATTCAAACTCTAATCAACAAGCGATAAAATTTTTATTACCTTCAAGATTGATGAGCAGACATCCAGCACCTGCTCCTTCTCGGAATTTGGATCCATCGAAATATAGGGACCATATTTGTGCATCATTAGTAGTACTTGGCATATTCGGCAAAGATGGTGCCTGAGTATAGGATGTAATTTCAGACTGTTGTTCTGAATCAGTGATAGAAGAAATTTCAGTCATGAAATTACCAAAAAAGGTATTCATTCCCTGCATTTCAAATGAAGTTGTGGATGTAATGAAATTTTCATTTGGATCGTTCAGATCTGTCACGGTATGCTTAAGATAACTTTCTCTGTTTATTATGATTTTGTTGGGCTGTCCATTTTCATGCAGCCACAAGTGAGACCAGTCTTTAGAAAAATAACCGTGTAGTTGTTCTGACCAATATTTTCTTAAAAACATACCATAAACTTCAGGAATATCAACAACGATGATATCAATCACTTGATGAACTTTAGGATTGCATGATAATTTAATCAATACATTCTTAAGATGATCGATTACTTTAACATTGGTTTTATCTAGCTGAATGATTTTAAGATCATAAGGTTTTACTTCTGCATTAATTTTCTGGCACACAGACAAAGGAATCACATTTGATGATGCACCGGAGTCAACCATACAATTATGTACATTCCTATTAAAAATTTCAAAGGTTAATAAAAAGGTCGAGACATTTTTCCATGTGGAAACAACACAATTCTGCTGATTGTTTATTGTTGTCCCTGAAATAGTTTTATCTACACTTGCTACAGTTTTTTTTGCTAAGTCCCTTTTGTCTTGAGGTTCATATGTATTTTTAGTTGGGGCATTTTTAGCTATGTTTGAATCAATTTCTGCTGATTTTTTTCTGCTAACATCATTCTTTTTACTATTTTTAGCGATGCTTTGAAGCATTTTCTGCAAAATAAGAGGAAATTTCAGCAGTTCAAAAACAGAAATATTTGCGCTTAATTTTTTCAAATCTTCAATTAAATCATACTCTAAAACTAGGGCAGCTAAGTTTGTCTAGTTTCAGTTTTCTTTGTTTGTTTAGGAAACACATTTTTACCTGTTTCAGGTGAGGGCTTGTTTTGAGTTTTGCTTCTAGTGTTGTAGGGGTGAACAGTTTCGAAATTCGCTAGAAAAATATTGTCCGACAAGTGCTCGAAAATATGAGGAGATGATTCCTCCTCTTATGGTACCTCTTCCTCAGCTTTATCCTCATAATTTTCAGGAGGAACAGAAACAGAATTATCATGTGCTTCTAATATCGTTTGCAAATCATACTGTAAATTTTTTAAATTTAGACCTTCTGTGGTCGAGTTTGGCCAGTTTGGAGGGAAAGGATTTCTAAAAGGAGTTTTGAAAAATCATTTTCTTGTATATTCCTCCTCGACTGATCTTTTCAAATCAATGACCTAATTGGATAGTTTCTAGAAATCTTTCTACAAGCTCTCCAGGTCTAATGTTTCTTGTTGATTTTTAGGTTGGGGAGGCCTAGTAAGAATATCTATTTTCTTTTTAGAAATGAAGTTGTTTCAAATTCACTACTAAGATTATCTTTTAAGTTCAATATATCTTTCTCAATTTAACTCGCCTCCTCAAAGGGAATTCTTCAAAGGTCCACGCGAAAGGTTCATGAAATAATTGGGTACGTGGGTAAAGATTTTGTGTGACAATGGATTCTAACTGCTAAGCGGCTTCGCACAAATAGGGGAAGTAGGGGATGACAAGAGGATAGTTTGAGGATAGGAGAGAATGAAGGAAGAAATGAAGAAGGAAGGGAAGGGTCGAGGATGCAGAGAACTGAAGAAGAAGGTATATCAGAGGAAGAAGACGAGTTTGGAGTAATGTACAGTGGAAGAAGGTACAAAAGGTGAAATATTACGACTGAGAAAAGAGAGCCACACAGTGAGCCAAAGTGGAGAGGACCTTGCGCAATAGTCCAAATCATGGAGATACCACACATAAGAGGAGAGGAAGAAGATTTTTAGTCTAGTACTATAATAGAAGAGTCATTAAGTCCTACTCAATCTGGATCCTGTGTTGAATCCTTGACCCCATGTATGCCACCATAATCTAAGATAATAGTTGAAGACTTATCAAAATCACCTATAGTTAGCAAGGGAGGACGTAGTAGTAGAAATCAAAGCAGTGGAAGCAGTGCCAAAAGTCAGAGTAAACCAACATCGACCAGAGGAGGGACTACACAAACCAACATGGTGGGGGTAGACAACAGCCTCAGACTGCCTAAGTTCCATGGAGTTGGGTCAGAGGACCCAAAACAACATGTTTGTTTTTCTGCGAAACAATTTGGGCCGCTAAGAATGTCTAAGATGAGGCCGTGAATATTGTGAAATTGGAAAAAACATTTAGAGGTCATGTGTTAGTTTGGTACATGAAGATGCAAAGTATCGCGCCTATAGGACAAGCCAGGAATTTGGTGGAGATAATACAAGCATTGTTAAAATAGTTCAAGAAGCCAAAGTCTGAGTCATATTATATTACAGAGCTAAAGAAAATTAAACATGTGCAGATTGAATCAGTCTGGGATTATAACCAACACTTTAAGGATCTGATGGGTATACTGAATTTCCAGATCCCTAGTCAACATCAAGAGTGGTTTATCGCAGGGCTTCTACCACACATTTGTAGCCCGTTGATTCAACAAAAGGTTGTGTCGCATATTGAAGCTTTGGAGATTGCAATGAAGTTGGAGGAATCCCTTGTAGGAGATAGTGGAAGGATGGTGCAAGTTCAGACGAAGTTGGATGCTTTGACAATTCAACTGGAAAAATTTAAAAATGGGAAGGAGAAACACGGATAAGTTCAGTGTACCAAGTGTAGTAATAAAGGCCATCACAAGGACAAATTCTCAACATTCATGCAATATTTTGCAACTGGAGCACCAAATCCATTACTAGGAGGGGGTATTGCGAGATATGTAATAAATGGGGACATCATCCAACTAAATTTCCACTACTACATAAGTATCATAGTACACTAAGGAACTTATTTTGCAATTTTTGCAAGTCAATCAGACATAAAGAAAAGGATTTCCACGCATTCGATCTGATGAGGGAGCGCACTACAAATAGGTACAGGATTGAGTAGGAGAATGTTACGATAGAAGGAGGTGGTCCAAAATATAATAATGAGAGAGGATTTAATTCAGGGAAAAGAGAAAATTTTGGTAGAGGTTGAAGAAGAGAAAATTTTGGCAAAGGAGGAAGAGGACCGCTAATATGTTACAATTGTAATCAACTTGGACACTTAGCCCACGACTGTCCAAATCCATGTACAACGTGCACATACTATAGATCACTATACCATGCTACAGAAGAGTGTCCTCAAATAGTTATGAAATGGAAGGAAAGAGGGAATTAGAACCATAATCCAAATCAAAATGTACAAAAAATATCAACTGAAAAATGCAAATAAGGACCTAGAATAGCAGTTGTTACATGCTGAGGAGCTAGAACAGGCATTGATGCGATGAATGGAGGGAAACAGGATGAACAATGGGTAAGGAATTTAGCAAGACCTATAACAACCTTTGATTATCAACAAGAAAAGGAGACATATCATAGGGAAATAAAAGAGGTACCTGGAAAATATTGGGGAGCATCAACATCATCTGCGCCTCATGTTAGAGATCATGTTGTGCCAGAGAAGTCGACTGGGAAGGTAATCACTCTAATAGAATTCCTCAGAATTTGTATAGATATAATTAAATATTAAACTACATTGAATTCACTATATGAGATGATTTATCACTGCATGTAAGTAAGGGAAACTCCCATCACACAAAGGGTGGTGATCAGGTACTGCATAGAAAGAGGACCAACAAAGAATTCAGATTCGGTGCGCAAATTAGGGAATATGATGTGGATAATGTAAGCATGGATTTTGGATCTGATGTGAATGTGTTACCTAAGAATACCTGGGAGATGATGGGAAAACCCAAGTTGATATGTTCTCTTATTCAGTTAAGGCTCACAAATCAACACAAGATAGTACGAATTGGTCAATTGACAGGAGTACCTATGAACATAGATGGGGTGCGCAATGTGGATGATGGATGATATTCAACCATATCAAACACTATGGGACTTGAATGGAAATTTTATAATAAGGATATCATTAATCTAAATGAGAGATAAATGATATTTGAAGTCGGAGATTTGAAAGTTACGGCACCATTGGACCCAACGGAAGGAAAGAGATACATAGAGCCAACATGAGGAAACGACATTGACAATTTGTATAGCATGACTACATGGATGGATCATTATGTTAACCCAACTATATATGATGCACTAAGTTGGAGAAGTAGCAGTTCATGTGCATCAAATTCAGAGGAATTTCTAGAGCATTGGCAGTAGAGAATGCATGAAGTATCAACTAGATGATGTGCACACATAACCCGAGAATTGTGCTGGATTGGAACAGAATTATGTGATCCACCAAGGTATGATGGATTGGATGATATAATATTGTTTGTAAAGGATTTTGAATTACAGGTACCCGAACAAAAAAGTTTGTTGGCACTAGATGTGGTCCTAAAAGAGACTCCAACCACATGGTGGGTTGCACACAAAGATGGAATGGAAGACTGGTCATAGTGTAGAAGACTAATGCAAGTGAGGTTTGGTACTGAGGTAGAAAATATTGCGTAGAAGTATATAGGGGAGAGTGACCCAGTGGATCATGTGGAGAACTACAGGAACATATGGAACTTGACACCAAAGGAGGAATGAATACACAACTTTATACATACACTCAATACCATTCCAAAGAACTGGTATTTGGAATTGGAAATGCATAGAGAGACAACCAACTAGGATGAGTTGACTCAGAGGTTCAAGGTCACATTTACATTCTAAAATGAATCTCCATCAATAGATCCAGTGCTACAGGATATTCGATGAATATTCCTTTGAAACTCGGTGCTAAGCCAATGCAACTTAGACCTTACAGGTTAAATCCGGAGTAAAAGGAGAAGGTGAAAGCAGAAATAGACAAAATGTTGGATGTTGGGATCATTGAACCCATGGTAGAATCAGAGTGGATAAGTCCAATGGTAGTGCCATACAAGAAAACATGAGGGATCGGGATTTGTGTGGATCTAAGGAAGATGAATGATGCATGTTTACATGACCCATTTCCAACATCATTCACAGATGAGGTACTGGAGAACATAGGAGGGAAAGCGACTTATTCTTTCACAGATGGATTCTCAGGGTACCATCAGATAAAAATTTTGCAGGAGGACTGGTACAAGACTAATTTCATGACAGAGTGGTGACATTATCAGTATACAGTACTGACCTTTTGACTGAAGAATTCCCCTTCAGGTTTTTCAAGAGTTTTGGTTACGATGTTCAAGGAATTTATTCATAAGTTCCTTGAGGTGTACTTAGACAATTGGACTATGTTCATTCTACTAAGGGATCACATAGACGTACTCATTTTAATGTTAGATAGATGTATATGGTGTCTGATTTCGTTGAATTTAAATAAGTTCATTTTATGTGCTTCGTTTGGAATTTTATTGGGCCATGTAGTTTGCAAGTAGGGATTACTAGTGGATCCAACCAAGATTCTAGTGATTATGGATTTAGAACCACCTACATCAGTTAGACAGATGAGGGAAACTCTGAGTCATATAGGATATTACAGGAATTTCATCAAAGGCTATATGCACATATCACAACACCTATGGAAAATTTGTTGAAGAAGGAAGCGAAATTCCAATGGAACGAGGAATGTCAAAAGGGTTTGGACACCTTAAAGAAAAAACTAGTGATCACGATGATTTTGATCTTTGTAGATTGGAACAAGGAGTTTCACATTCATGTATATGCATCATCCATAGTGTTGGGCCCAGTACTATCTCAACCAAGGGAGGGAGACATAGATCACCCAATTTATTTTGAAAGTAGAAAGATGTCCATAGTAGAGAAGAATTACACCACCATAGAATGAGAAGGATTGAAAATGGTATATGTGCTACAATAATTTAGAAATTATTTACTAGGGTCTCATTTTAAGATCTATATATACCATTATGCACTAAAACACTTAGTGAACAAGTCATTTTTGGGGGGGAGAATATGAAAATGGCTACTATTGTTTCAAGAATACGATTTTGAGGTTGCGGTGAAACCAGGGAAATTGAATGCAGGACCAAATCATTTATCGCACATACTATCAGGAAAAGATGCAGGGAATTTAGATAAAATATTACCATATGCACAACTATTTTTAGTCAAAATGGTGTATGATTAATTCACAGACATTTTCCAGTTTCTAAGTACAGGAAAGGCCCCATCAGACATGATAGTTGTGCAGAAGAAACAACTGGTAGTTAAAGCAGCAGACTATCAACTCGTTGCAGGAAATTTTTATAAGTTAGGTGCAGATAGAATATTGATACAATGCATGTTGGAACATGAGAAGCCTATGATACTCACTGAATCACATGAAGGGATTGCAGGAGGACATTATGCAAGAAAATCAATTGCACAAATATTTTGTGTGCAGGGATCTGGTGGCCCACACTTCACAAAGATGTTAAGAAACATTGTCAGTCATGTGATGTATGAAAAAGAGTGGGAAATCCATCCAGGAGGGATGAAATGCCTTTAAATCCAATGGTTACATTGCAAGAATTTGATAAATGGGTCATATGCTTTGTGGAGCCAATCAACCCACAAGCAAGAAGATCAGGGGAAAGGTACATAATCATTGCAATGGAGTATTTGACAAGATGGGTAGAAGAAACACCAGTCCTAGACTACACTGTGAAGACTGTTGCGTGATTTATATTTGAGAATGTAGTCACACAATTTGGATGTCCACGCATATTACTCAATGATAAAAGAACACACTTCCTGAATAACACAATTGCAGCATTGACTGGGGATTTTGAAATTCATCATCAAAAGAGTACCCTATATCATCCTCAGGCCAATGGGATGGTGTAAGCTTTCAATGAAATCTTAGAGAATAATTTGACAAAGATCTGCAATGTAGGGAGATATGATTGGGACTTAAGAGTTCATGCAGTTTTATGGGCCTACGTGACTACAAGAAAAAAATTCACAGTGAAGACACCTTTTAGGTTGGTCTATGGGAAAGAAGAAGTGATGTCAATGGAGTTTATTCTACCTAGCCTACGCATTGCATGTTGATGATTGCAACTTTATTAAACATTCTCCATATCATAGTCCTCTGGACTGAGTTGAGATGATCTGTGAGAACGCATATGTGATAGGTGATTCATACTCCTATGGACTGAGTTGAGATGATTTGTGTTGGCCTCTTTTCGTGCTCCTCTAAAATAAGTTGAGATGACTGAGATGGTATCGTGTCATACTCCTATGGAATTAGTTGAGTTGACTTGAGATGGCTCTCCATTTTGTACTCCTATGGATTTAGTTGAGTAGATCTGTTGAGATTTTTGTCCCCTGTGGATGAGCACATGTGGACTTGTTCCTAGTGGCATAGCACTAGAGGATGTTTGTGAGATCATTTGTTATATTGTCTAAGAGTAAGATTATTGTAAAACCCTATTTTGTATTGTGAAGGGTACAAGTCGGCCCCACTGTAAAAATACATGTATATATAATGTAGTTATAAATTGTGTTTTTGCGCTGTACAAGTTGGAACTATTGTGCCAATGAAGAGACATATATATTCATGTGTTATGACTTGTATATATTAGTGAATGATCTGAATTGTGAATCATATCATCTCATTCACTCACAATGCATAGACTGGAATTGAAGAGTTGTAATTTAATGTTCTCTTCTTCCATGCACTATTTTTCTTGGTCATAGAGAACCCTATTGTGTGCGCTAGGTTTTTCGATGAGAGGGTTAGATTCTCTTGACTTTATAGAAAATGATTGTTGGGTTGATCCCTTGTTTGAGAAGGGTTTTCCCAGGATATATTTATGGTTTCTTGTGCATGGTTATTCTTCTTGTGATCTTGGTTTACTGCAACTATTGTATTATTGCATTGTTTATAGTTCAAGTTCATGATAAATTGAAAATAAATTACATGTGCTTGATCAAACATAAAAAAAATCAGCATGGTATCAGAGCAATGTTCATGAAGATGACCTATTACACATTCAATGAAGGCAGGACATGGAACTTTAAGGGTTGCTAGACCCCTATTGTTGGTGTAAAGAAAGGGACAAACCCCTATGGTGAAGTTTAAGACTGGTTGCAGGCATATTAGCCTTGTTCAAGCCTTGATTAGGGTCTTAAAAAGGATACCACGGCATGAAGAAGCCCCTTTAGGGTTGTCACAGCTACAAGGAGCCCTAAACACAGACTTAACCACAGACTTAAACCGACCCCTAACAAAATTGCAGACCAAATTTTGAGGGAGATCAAAGGCAGGCTCTGAGGTATCTTGAAGGCCGAATTTGTGATAGTCTTCTATGACATATCTATGGAAGCACTGAGTGGATCTAAGGTCAATCCTTATGAAAACTTTTGAAGCAGATATAAAGATAGTTTTGTGACAGAATTTGGGAATGTTCTGTGGTTTTTTTTGAACAAGTGATAAGGCATATTTCAAGGTATGTTCTAAGGCCTATTATGTGGCAGAATTAAGGCTATCTTTTAGAGAAAATTTCAAAAGACAAGGAATTCTCTTCTTGGCATAGAACTCTAGAATTTAAGGGTTGTCTTTCAAGAGTAAACTTGGTGAGTTCCAGACCTTGGTTGAGGTCCCTCTTTTTTTGAATCAAATTACAGGCAATGTACTTCATGCGAAGTTTGAGGGAAAATTTTGGAGCCATATTTTGTATACCCAAGAGAATATTGAGGAGCAGCTAGGCCAAGCTTGAGATCTATCTTGGGCACAAATTCTAGGCTTGCTACAAGAAGTATACTAGCCAAGTTCTAAATCTAAGTTTGAAGAAAAAAAAATTAAGTCAAATTTATGAAAACGCGTTTCAAGAATGATCCTTGGCGTGACTTTTGAGTGTGTGTTATAAGTGAACCTTATTCAAACTTTAGTGGATATCGAGGATAATATACTTGCAGTTAGTGATGTGCAAGGTTCCCATAATGATCAAGCCCTTGTCACTATGTGAATAATTGTCCTTTTTGGAAGAAAGGAAAGCAACATGTTGATCAAAATCCACCTCAAAAGAATTCAAGGAATGAAAGCAACAACGGTGAGGAGTTCTTCTCTATCTCATCCTTCTCATGAGGACCAAAATTAAGATTAAGTGTGATTGTAGACTAAGGTAAGTTTTGTACTACATTCTTTATTTGATTTCATCATTACTCTGTAGTAGCTTTCATTTTATAATGAAGGGTATTATCCCTGGTATGGGAGCCCTCATGACTTGGACCATAATCCCTGGTACGGGAGTCTAATATTTTTTTCTTGGTTGGTTATTATCCCTAGTTCAGGAGGCCATTTTGGTTGTTATCCATACGTAAGGCCATCTTGGTTATTATCCTAGTACAGGAGGCTATATTTCTTATTTCATTATTGAAGGGCCATGATCCCTAGTACGGGAGCCCATATTTCTCCTTGATTAGTAAAGTACTGTAGAGGCAGTAGAGGACCTGAGAAGGCATGGGATGTCTCCAAGATAGAAACATAGGAAAAGGATGATGTCACAATTTCCTCAAGGACATATGTTTATCCTTCATACATCAGAGGGATTCACTTAACTCAAAGGGAGTCAAACTATTTGAGAAGAAAGTAGAGCTAGCAGACAAAAGGTTTCTTTATGATATCTTGTAGATGATAGAGACACCACAGATATTTTCGAGCTATGTTTCAACTATGAGCCACATCATTGATACTGATCCTTATTTTTATGGAGAAGTAGTAGTTCAACAGGTTTTTCAAGATTCCATGACCAACGAGTATAATTCCATCATGAAAAATGATGTGTGGGATATTGTTATGATACCGAAAAGGAAGTCTGTAGTGACTTCCAAGTGGATCTATAAGATCAAACATACAATTTATGGAAGTTTCAAGAAGTACAAAGTGATATTTGTGGCTAGAGGATTCTCTCATGTGGATGGAATAGATTATGAGGAGTCATTTTATCCTGTTGCCCAATACACTTCCATTCGTACGATTATTTCTCTTACTGCATCCATGGGTTGGAGACTACATCGAATGGATGTGAAGACAAACTTTTGAAATGGAGAGATTGAAGAAGAAGTTTACATCGAGCAACCATATGGATTCATGATACATGAGAAGGAGTCTCATGTGTGAAGGTTGAATAAATCCATGTATGGACTAAAGCAGGCACCTTGTGCATGGTATGAGAATATTTATGGATACTTTATGAGTTTGGAATTCAGCAAGAGTGTTTTTTATCCCAACCTATACTACAACATTGTTGGTGATGAGTGCCTAATTTTGGTCCTATATTGATCTGAATTTTATGAGCAGAACGAAATGAATACAGATTATTAACAGGTGCTTAACACAAAATAATAGAGATACAGTAAAACTGGTTTTCTATTCAATAATGAAATAAGATGAAACTGTAAAATGCAGCAGAAACAAGCTTGTTGGAATGGTGGAGGCTTATCTCTGAGAAGAGATGTGACGACAACATGCATTCACAACAAGAAGGTTACAATGAGGCTCTGAAGGCCTTTTTACAATAAGAAAGAATGCCAAAAACCCTAGACATCCAAAAACCTAACCCTAGGAGATGAAACGCCAAAATTCATGTGGGCCCTGTTTAGGTAAGCTAGTACATCAACTTCCCGGGGTCGTAATTTTTGCATACGATCTCCGTTTTAGGTGTGTGATAACCTGTTGGAAAGGTATCGCCGAGGAGATTCATTTTGGGGGATCAATTATGCCTTTGGCTATCTTTAAGGAGATCGATACCGAAAAACCTTCATTTAGGCCCTCAAAATGTCCCCGGAAGTAAAAACTGCTAAAAATAGTAAATTGCCAAAAATGTCAGAAAACTATTTTGAGCCAGTTTGAGCCAAAAATGGTCTCCATTGCATTGAGGTCCCCCATTAGATGAGGAAATTTCTGCTGAATTTGGCCTCGGGTGAGCCACTTTCCTTGGTGCAGGAGCTGCCCTGCTTTGACGACTTGATAAAGTTGGATCCTTTGTTGTCGAGTTCCCTTGATCTGTCCATCCACAATCTGATCATTAGATTCCTTTTGTATGCAGTCAGGGTTGATCTCTATTGGTGTCAGTTGTTCTGCTACTTCTGAGGTGTCCAATAATGGTGGGAAATAAGGGCAAAGGAGATCCATATTGAACACTAGGTGCAGGCCAAGGAAAGGGGGAATGTTGAGCTCAAAAGCATTATCCCCCACGGCCTTGGTGATAGTGTACGATCCATAACGGAGTGGGAGAAGGTTCTAATGGGGTCATGTAAGGCATTCTTTTTGCAAGTGAAACCAAACTTTGTCACCCACCTGAAACTTATGCGGCACCCGATGTTGATCATGGCACTATTTGTACTTGTCATTGGACTTCTGTAGGATATCCTGAACCTGTTGGTGGATGTGTTGGATCCACTCAATGAACCGGGTGGCTTTGTTAGCTTCAGTTGGAGAAGAAGATGAGTCAGTTGAGGTGACCGCAAGGGCAAGTGCAACATCTATGGGACCCAATGGTTGGAATCCCAACCCTACTTGAAAGGGGTTGTGGCTGGTTGAGCTATGCAAGGCTCGATTGTAGCTATGTTGGACATAAGGAAGGCTCTCATCCCATGTGTGAGGGTTCTTTGAATTATACATGTGAAGGATATGCACAATCATTCAATTTACAACCTCGATTTGTCCATCTGTCTAGGGGTGGAAGGCCGTGGATTTGGTGAGCTTGGTGTCCAACAGTGACCAGAGGCTCGACCAGAATGTGCTGAGAAATTGACTATCTCGATCTGAGATAATGGTTTGTGGGATTCCAAAATGTACTCAGACTCGTTCAAAGAAGAGCTTGGCAGTGGCCTCTACTGTGATGCTCTTCTTGCAGGCAACCAAAATCGTCATCTTAGAAAAGTGATCAACAACCACAAAAACACAGTCATTTCCCTTCTTGGTGGATGGGAGGCCCGACATTGAGATGGATTCCCATGGCCTGTCAGGAGTATGAAGAGGGGTGTACAAGCCCTATTTCTTAGTGGTCGGTTTGGCAATAGCGCAGGCAATGCAGGACCTGATATGCTTGTCGACCTCTTGTCGAAGTTTCGGCCAGTAGAAATGTTTATGTAGCATCGCCACTGTCTTTTCGATGTCGAAGTGCCCTGCCACCCGACTGTAGTGGGCTTCCCAAATCAGCTTCACTCGCACGCTTGATGGAACTCAGATATGGCCCAAACGACACAACAACCCATCCTAAAGATGGAAATTATCGACAACTGCATTTGCACCCAACATTTGGTAGGTGGTGGTGAAGTCAGGGTCTGTCTCATAGAGTTGGGGCCATCCAGATGTCTCATGGCTGCAAGAGTCGAGCACCGTGGTGAGTGTCACGACTAGTGGTCTGCTGAGGCAATCAATGACGCGATTGGTGCTTCCTGTTTTATACTTGATGTTGAGGTGGAATTGCTGCAAGTATGTGGACCACTTTTGATGGAGGTCATTTTGCAGTTTTCCCTGTGTCTGCATGAACTGCAATGGCTTATGATCAGCGTGGATGACTATCTCCTTCCCAAGAATGTAATGTCTCCATTGGCGACATGCTTGCACAATGGATTACATTTCTTTGTCATAAGTAGGGTACTTACGGATAGTATCTGACAGTGTCTCACTATGATAGGCCACGGGGTGGTCATGTTGAGTGAGAACGGCACCCACGACATAGTCTGAAGCATCTGTCTCGATCTCAAAGGGATGTTGCAGGTCTGGTAGTGAAATTATTGGGGCTAAGCACAAGCGCTGCTTCAAATCATCGAACACTTGTTGTTGGGACTGGCCCCACGCAAATTTCRCCTTACCACCACCCCTGTTTATTTGGCTGAGGGCCCATGCAATATGGGAGAAACCCAACACAAACCTGTGGTAGAAATTAGCAAGTCCCAAGAAGTTCTGAAGCTTAGTGAGTGTTGTTGGGGCTCGCTAGTCATGGATGACTTGGATCTTGGCTGGATCCACATGTACGCCATGCTAATCAATGATGTAGCCCAGATAATGGACCATGTCCATGCCGAAGGAGAATTTTTCCATGTTGGCATATAGCTTGTGCTGTTGCAGGGTGTGTAGAACCTATTGAATATGCTGCAAGTGTTCATCCCAAGTCTTACTGTAAATTAGAATGTCATCCAGATACACCACTACAAAAGTATTGGTGAATGGTCGTAGGATATCGTCCATCATCCTCATGAAAGTGGTTGGATCATTTGTCAAACCAAAGGGCATGACCAACCATTCAAAAAGTCCTTCCTTTGACTTGAAGGTGGTCTTCCATACATATGTCTGTTCTACCGGGACCTGGTGGTAGCCAGGCTTCAGATCAATCTTACTGAAGTATTTGGCCCCCGTGAGTTGATCAAGGAGGTCATCGATTCGAGAAATTGGGTATCGGTTTCTGACAGTGATTTTATTCAGAGCCTGGTAATCAATACAGAGTCTCTAGGTTCCATCTTTCTTCTATACCAGCATGATTGGGCTCCCGCAAGGTGATGAGCTAGGGCATATGTTCCCCTTGTGGAGAAGTTCTTGGATCAATATCTTGATCTCCTCATTCTCTAACAAAGAGTGACAATAGACTGGCCCATTGGGCAGCGATGCGTCGGGGGTCAGATCGATGAGGTGCTTGACCTAGCAGTGTAGAGGTACCCCTGTAGGTGAGGAGAAGATATCTAAGTATTATTCCATGACCTTATCTACTTGCTTCTACTATGTGGAGAGGTCGACTGCAGAGACCCTAGATGTGGCTGCAATATTTCACTTATTCTGAGAGCGAATCATGAAGAAGACAAACTTCCCCATCTGAGAGATGACCTTCCTGCATTGCTTAGCAGAGATCAAGGAAATATCACTAGGTGGGACTGCCTCGGGTATCCTATAAAATTTCCTATTCAAAGTAATAATAACACTACGAGGCCTAAACTCATATACAACATGACGTTTCCATAAATAAAGTTGGCCCAAAAGAACATCACAAACTTCAAGAGGAGAAACATCACACAGTACCTCATCTTTGAAGGGCTTGATGCTATACGACAGTCGACACTATTGGCCGACATGGAGATCGCTTCCTTGGTGGAGTGATCCAATGGTATAGGGTTGTGGGTGTGGCATTGTTGGCAGGGCCATTCGCTTGATGACCTCTGTTGAGATGAGTTTCTTCTAGCTACCGATGTCAACGATGAAGTGCAGTGGGGTGCCTTTTACCCACATCTGTGAATGGAAGAGGCGCTCTCCTTCTTCTGGCTCGTCTGGTTCACCAGGTTGGATATTGGTGGTAGAAATGGTGGCACTGGGTTCCATGTCAATGATCCATCTTCCCCTTTCTAGTTATGTCTCAGAGTTATAATCTGCATTTGATTCAGAGGCTTTCACTTCGGCCACCAATGACTGCTTTGAGCGACAATCAGTAGTGTTATGCCAAGGGCTCTTATGGAAGTCGGACCACTTCCCGGTATCTTTCTTTGTCTTTCCAGTGTCCTTCTTTGCTTGCGGCTTGTACTGGTTGTCTTGATACTGTCCATCTTTGATCTGTCCTTAATTTGGTGGGTTGGGGCTTCCCTTTCCTGGCTTTTGTTGTGCGGGGTTCCTAGGCCCAAATTGCCGCGTCTTTTGTTTGAGCTTCTGCTCGATTTTGACGGCATATCGGTAGGCTGCGCCCAAGGATGAGATGTCTAGAAATTCCATTTCGGTCTGGATGTATCTATGCATAGCACCATGATACTTGAGCACCAGATGTTGCTCTGAATATTTCATACCCAACTTGGTGCACAAGGTATGGAAGATATTTGTGAAATCTGGCACTGCTTGGTCTCTTTCTTGCCGCAATGTGGTCCATTTGGTATAGAGGTCATCATAACTTCCGACAGGGTAGTATTGTTCCTTAATAGCATCCCTGAAGGATTCCCAGGTGGTTGTGACTGAAAATAATGAGGTTTCCTCTGCTTCCTTTTTCTCACAGAAAGTTTCCCACCAATCTTTGACATGGGGAACGGCTTTGAGGAGCGCAAAAGTAATCTTTTCTCTATTCAAAAATTTATGAACAGAAAAATACCCTACTAGTAGATTCAACCACTTGTCTAGAGCATCTGCGTCTATCTGACCTTCAAATATAGGAATATCAAAGTTATTTTTACCTTGAAGGGGGTGGTTCCTCCGTTCGAAGAAGATGCATCGCTTGTTGGTAGTCGCCGAAGGATTTGCGCGAAACTATCCATCATCTCGTTCCTTTGTTGCATGAGGGATTCCTCAATCAACAGTTTGAAAGGATCTCTTGTCTCATCATCTTTCTTTTCTCCTGCCATGGGAGATCGCTTGGGTGTGCGAGAGCTTCTGTCCTCAAGAGAAACAAGCTCAAGACCCAACTCTTTGTACTCCGACCTCATTGGGGACATGCATTAAAACGACAAGGAGCAGACCGCTCTGATACCACTGATCCGAATTTTATGGGAAAAACGAAATGAATACAGATTATTAACA
>JZKD02S2011591.1:455871-468073 GCA_000966675.3 Picea glauca
CACAAAATAACAGAGATACAGTAAAACTGGTTTTCTATTCAATAACGAAATAAGCTGAAACTGTAAAATGCAGCGGAAACAAGCTTGCTAGAATGGTGGCGGCTTATCTCTGAGAGGAGATGTGATGGCAGCGCGCATTCGCAAGAAGAAGGTTACAATGAGGCTTTGAAGAAATTTTTACAATAATAAAGAATGCCAAAAACCCTAGACATCCAAAAACCTAACCCTAGGAGATGAAACGCCAAAAGTCATGTGGGCCCCGTTTGGGTAAGCTAGTACATCAACTTCCCGGGGTCGTAACTTTTGCATACGATCTCTATTTTAGGCGTGTGATAGCCCGTTGGAAAGGTATCTTTGAGGAGATTCATTTTGGGGACTCAATCATGCCTTTGGATATCATTGAGGAGATCTATAACTAAAAACCTTCATTTAGGCCCTCAAAATGGCCCCGGAAGTAAAAACTGCTAAAAATAGTAAATTGCCAAAAATGTCAGAAAATTGTTTTGAGCCAGTTGGAAAAGGTGGGTGGCCACCGATATCCATCTGGATCATATATGTTGATGACTTATTCCTCATCGGTTCAGAAATCCTTATTGTTGAATGCAAGCATGCATTATCTTCTAAATTCATGATGAAGGACCTTGGTATGATGCACTGCTTCTTGGGACTAGAAGTGTGGAGGAGTATTGATGATATTCTCCCAAGTCAGAGGAAACACAAAGTTGAGATATTGAAAATTTGGGATGACGGGCTACAATCCCATGGCCACACTAATGGTTATGAATCTAAAGAAACTAAATGAGACTTCTTCTTATTCAGGCGAGATTGATCCACATCTTTGTTGGCACAAGTTTGATCAGACTAGGGTCCTTCTTAGGTTACCAACAAAAGGTACCAAGTAGTCTAGAGAATTGTCATTTTCATATCCTCTGAAGAGAAGAAGTATCACCCAAAGCATTGCTGAGACAAATGGATAGGGAAGAGCATGGAAAATACTTAGGAGGATTCACAGAACCTTCAGGATTCATCCTGATCTTGCGCAAGACATCTAACTACAAAACAAATCTGAACTCATGTGTGCAAGAACTGAAACTACTTATGTTGCGGAAAATCATTTAAACCCAGAGACATCATGTAGAACTCATGAACCATAAAGAAGTATTGTAAAGATACAATGCATAAGGATAAACATAGAAAGCCACATCATATTTTGAAATTTTGGATCCTTCTTCATATATTGTCTTCAGATCTTTCTTCAATTACAATCTCAGAGGTACACAGTAGCACTATGTTACAAAATCCTGGCTCTAGAATCATGTCACAAAGTTACAAATCCCAAAAAGGTGACCAGATTACATTACATACTCAAAATCTGACTTCTCAGTGGTATACAACAACTATGACCAAAACCTTACATTTGTCATATCAACCAACCAAATCAACAACAACTTAGTCGACCTAACTCTTTTACAATCGTATTCAACCCTATATATAATCTAGGTCGTGTCTTATGGATTTAGATTGCATGCTTTCTTTTTCTATTGCAACCACTTTTGCTTTTTTGGCGTTGCATTGTCCTTTTCTCACTTGATTTATGTTTCTTCCCCTTGCTCTTTTGTCCATCTTCTTTTTCATCTTGCACAACTCGTACTAGGCCAAAATTGGGACTGTAGTCCTTCTTGTGAAACTTGTTATCCAAAAATGAAGGGCCCAATAGGCTCCGACCATAACCTTGACTTTCCCTCGAGTCAAGTACTCGGCTCTTTCACAGCTTCCAGGAGAAACTGTTGTTTTCCCTTGTCCTCCTTTTCCTCTTTATGTTACTCTTCTACTTGCGCTTTCTCTTCTTTTTCCTCTTCAAACGAAGGGCCCAACTCTGGGACCAACTCCAAGGCCTACTTCCTTTCTTCTTGAAAGCTCCCAACTTTGTCCTACCACTTTCTGGCAAGGAGTGAGGCCTCGATGATGAACTGTTGGGTCGCATCTATAATGCATCCCTTGGGATTGGATTCAACCAATGATTTCCATTCAGAATATGTTTTTTCATTGAATTGATGCATATTCATATAAATTGTCTGAATTACAGGTCGGAAGCCGCGTAGCTCCTTCTTTGCTATGGATGCGCCTCAAATAGGGTGTTCAGTTTGTTATCCACTTGTTGGATCTAGTCAAACTTTTTTTGTTACTCTAGTGGATCCATTGTGGTCGTAAATTCTTCATTCACCACATGGATTCTGGTGTGCACATCCTCCAAGGTTTGGTTACGTCTATCGATGATGCCCATCCAATCATTGACTTCCCTGAAAATCCTTGTGCACTCAGTTGTGTTCTTATGTAGTGTTTCTCAGGCATGGTTTCCTTCCAGCACTATCTTCTCCATTTTCTCCTACAGTTTCTGAGGTTGGTGTTCTGCTTCTTGCTGATTTTTCTGCATCTGCACTTCGAGATGCTCAGTGCGAATGGACAATTGTGACCATGCACCTTGGAGAAGTTCATTATGATGCTTCGACTCTCCTGCATCACTAGCTTTAGGTTGTTGGGGTGTGATCTTATGAATCTCCAGGTAGGATTCAACAAGCCTTTATTGGACTCTTTCCATTCTATGCTCAACCTTGATTTTTGCATGTTCCTCTTATTTTATGCATGCTTGCGCAAGGAGCGCTTCCTCCCTTGTGAACTCTACATACCTCTCCACATGTTGGATCCTCTGCTCCATTTGATCAGTTGATGATCTAATCATTCCAACTAAGTGTGTTTCTAGCCATTGTGCAAGGTCATCAAAAGACAGTGTTGTGTCCCTGGGTGCTCGAGTCTGCAGTTGAAGTCCACTAGTCATTGAGTGGTATGAAGGAGTCTCCACTTCCTCCTCCCCTGCAGATAGTCCTGGAACCAACCTCAAATGCAACGCCGATGGCAGAAGTATCAAAACCTCTATTCTAGCCAGGCAGAGTTGCAGCAACTCTGCACACTATTGAGGGTTTTGGAGAACCAACTCCATCTGCTCCTGCGCGGATGTCGTGCTCTGCCCAGAATTTGACTTGGGTTCCTTCTGAACCTCTAGTATCTACTTCCCTTTACTTGCATCTACTTCCTGCATTTCTCTTTCCTGGCCACCCTCAACCTTGGTCATTGAGGGGATGTGATGGGTACTTTGAGCTTGTGGCTCCTCCATCATTTGAGTGTCCTTTTTTGGCACAAAAGGCACAATATATTGGTCCTAGGTGTCCAGGTTGTAGGCTCTGCTCAGGTACTTATGGATTTAGATCAAAAGCTTCTGGTCTTTGCTCAGGAAACTCTTGGTTTGTTTCTAGGAGTTCTCTCTCTAGTTTCTCTAGGGGTTCGAGATGCATCGGCTCTGCACTAGTGCGTTGGGGTGGACTGGTGGTTTATGGGGGTGACGAATGGGGTTGTGGTGGTGATGGAGGGTGCTCGATGATGATGGTGGATGGAGGGGTGTCAGGATCAGGTTCATCCTGATTATGGATTATTGGGGTTGCTCTGACCATTGATCAAGTGCGGGAGACGACGGATGAAATGAGTTGGGGGTTCATAATTTTACTTGGCGAGACCCCGATTCTAAACTTCTTCGCCACTAGTTCAGTAATGAATGCAACACTTAGAATCTCATTGACATCCTTTCCAGTCAACATGGATTTCTCTGTAAGTTGTGGGAAGATCAACATCTTTCTTTTCTTTCACTCCAATGGTTGTGTCTCTTCCTCCTCAAAGTCTGACTGCGTCGAAGCTTCCTTCTTCTGGGACTCTAGTCCTGAGCTTGATCCTACCCCTACTTCTTTACCTTTCTTCTTCAACAGCTCGGTAGGTAAAATATATTGCATCCTCGACTTGTGTGGGTTGCATTTAACTCCCGACCATGAAATTACCTCTTTGTCGAAGGCCTCCTCATCTAGGTATAATGGTAGCATTCTCGAGTGGAAATCTTCCCTGTTAGCATACCTCGTCCATACAAACGTATGATGTCGGTTCATGTTGAAAGTGATGTTCCTTGTTTCACAGTTGAGGAGCTCCTATGGAATGTGCAACCTATGCATTGCGTCGATCAGGCCATTGTACCACTTGGAGAACATCGCATGGTTGAAGGTTGTGCTCTCCAAGTCTGTCCTGGAATGCCAAGGCTCAAACATCTTTGCAAGGCACCCCTTGTCTGCTAGCACCAATGGTATTCCAATGGGTGGCTTCCACTTTAGCATCGTGAATGTCATCAATAGGTATCCATAAGTGAAGGTTCCTCCTTCTCCTGGGCTTCCTTGCAAGCCATGAGTAGTTCCTCTAACAGGTAACTACACCAGTTGAACATAGCACCATTGGCACAAAATTATGCTTCTGATGGTGCATCTAGTGTGAATTCTCCCTTGTAATATGACCTCATAGCCTTGTTGGTATGATGTAGCAACTAGTCTTGACTGTCTCTGGTAGTATGGGGTCAATTTTGGCTGTGCACCCCCCTCTCTATGTGTGGAACCTTTTATAGAGGTTGGGATCCCCTTTCTTCTTTCCATGCTTACTGGGACCCTAGAATCCTTTCGACACGTCCTCACCTTGAAGGGATGGTCCAATAATCTGATGAATGTCTTCAGCATGGATTGGATACCGCCTATCCAACCACAGACTTATGTCATGCACCCTATTTATCAGGAATTTGATGCACCACGCAGCATCACCAGTGGTACCGAACATTGGTAGATCTATGAGGTTCATGATCGTCGAGGTGAATAGGTTGAAATATCCAAGCTTTGGCATGAACTACATGCCTCCCAACTCATCTGGAGTGATAGTCCAGAATACGTCTATGTTCATATGGGGGAACAAGACTTGGTCTGTTAGGTCAAGTTCAAGGAGCTTGACCTACTCCACCTTCCCTTTATATCACCCATGAAATTAACTCGGGGGTCGTAGGGCTCATCTAGTACTGCATCTTTCGACTTGGCGCTTTGAGTTCCTATATCTCTCGGTATTTTGGGCTCTAATTTATCACAAATTCTGTGGCAAACTAAGGATTAGGGATCACAACTACAGTTTTCACAACTATACAGGCTTTCTCTCTCTATAGAATTCATAAATTGCTAAGTTTTTTGAAAACAATGTGTTCTACAGTGAGTTCTCAGAGCCTTATACTCAGGCTTAGCTGGCAAGTTCAGCAATAATTGTTGTTCATCATGAATATATGGACGCAACTTGGATCTGAGTTGTCCGACGGGATGGTTTAACGAGGTAAATCCTATTAGGAGATTATATCATTTACTGTGAAAGTTGGACAGGGACGTGGTCGATTTCAGACCTTTCAGTTTGACGGGTGGGAATCCTGGCGTGAATACCGATGGAATATTCGCATATCACGGATTTATGTCTTAACTGAATTTAGACGGGGTACCATAATAGAAATAAAGGTTGTGACTGGACTAGGTTCGTGTGGCACATGGGCTCAGATTGCATTCAGATTCGTTCTCCCTCCAACCATAAAGGAATCCCCGTCGTATTAATGATTGTCATTAATGGATTCTTTACGTTTTTGATCCTGCACCAATGAGTAAGAAATTTTTCATCAAACAACACTTAAACAGAAAAGGAAATGAACTAATTTGTGGCGCAACACTGCACACGTCGACTTTATTAACTAAAGTTACAAAAATTTTAGAAAAAACTCAAATTTAACTATTATACATGCTCCTTTGGACTAGAGAAACAGTCCTTTTTTCTCAATTCTGAGACATATAGGGTTTCAGGTGAGTTCCATTCACCCTTCCTGGTCGTAGAATACCATACAGTTGCACAAGTCTAACTGCTCCTAAAGATCAGATATCTGCAACTATAAATGGTCCCAACCAATGTATCTGCAACTTGCCAAGATCCTTCTGGCGACTGTCGTAGAGTAGAACCTTGTCTCCTTGTGCAAATACTTTAGTATTAATGTGTCTGTCATGCCAATATTTTTTCCTTTCTTTCTCAACCAATTGATGGAAGTCTGTTAAAAACCTAGTCTCTTAAATTTATTGTAACTCCATGAGTCTCTCCACAACTAATTCTTCCTCCAACATATGGGTGATCTGTGCAATGTGCAAACTCAGAGTGATGAATTATGTAGGCACCACAACCTCTTTCCCATAAACTAGCTGGAATGGCATGTACCTGTGGAGTTTCTTTGTGGTTTTCCTATAAGCCCATAGTACTGTTGCAACTCTGTCATCCCAATCTTCTTTATTTGCATAATAGACATTTGTTAATCCTCTCTCCAAAATCTTATTGAATGCTTCTACTGTTCCATTGGCTTGCGGGTGGTAGGGGTTTCTTTTGTGATGTTGGATCAGGAAATCTATTGTAATCTTTTTTATAGTGATACTAATAAAATGATCTCCCTGATCACTAGTTAGGCTCCTAGGACATCCAAATCGAGTGATAATATTCTCAAAAATGAACCTAGCAGCAATATCGGTCGAGCAGTATTGAACAGTTGTTGCCTCAACCCAATGTGTAAGGTAGTCATTTGCAGTAATAATGTATCTAGCCTTTGAATTCTTAGCTATGGGGTTGATCGGTCCAATGAAGTCAATTTCCCACTTCTCAAATTCATATAGAGCTCGAACTGGTTGAAGAAGTAATTCATCTCATCATGATGGCTTACCCATTCTTTGACAAACATCGCATGATCTAGCATATACCTTTTCATCCTTGAAGAGCATTTCCCACCAAAGTCCAGCTTGGAGAAATTTCTGCATAGTATCCTTTCCTCCTACATGACCTCCCGCAAATCCATTGTGGCACTCCCACATTATATCCTCCCTTTCGTGTTCCAAGACACATCTTCTAAGGATACTGTCTAGTCCCAATTTATACAATTCCCCTCCAATCAAATGATATTCTTCTTCTCTAACAACCATATGGAATTTATGGGTTGTGGAATATGTTTCTAGGCAGACTCTTGTACTTAAGAATACTGCTATGTCCTCCATGTACTCTGGTATGACCTCAACCTGGAACAAATCTGCATCTGGGAGCTGATCGTCAACTACTCTGCCACTTTCCCCTGACTCTAATCTAGACAAGTGATCTGATCCTACGTTGCATCTTCCAGGATTAATAATTACTTCAAAAGAGAATTCCTGAAATAGTAGCAACCATATAGAAATTCTCCCTTCCAACACAAGTTTGTTATCTAGATATTTCAATGTAGAATGATCAGTAAAGAACTTAAAATGAGAACCTAACAAATAATGTCTAAATTATGTAAATCATAAATCATGGCTAAAACCTCCCTTTCTATCATTGTGTAGTTGTGCTCGACTTGTGACAACTTCATGCTCGCAAAATATATAGGATGATCCATGGCTCCATCTCTAGGTTGCGCTAAGATAGCTCCTAAGGCAATACCTGAAGCATCTATGTGGACGTGAAATTCATATTCCCAGTTTCGAAATATCAGAATCGACACTATTTTGAGCTTCTCCTTTAGGGTCTCGAACACTTTATCACATTCTGGGGTCCATTGGAACATTTCGGCCTTTTTCAATAGATTTTCCAGAGGTGCAATAATGTTTTCATATCTTCTAATGAACCTGCGATAGTACCCTGCGTGTCCCAACGTGGAGCGCAACTGCTTAGAACTCATAGGTGGAGGAATATTCACAATAACTGCAAATTTGGTTGGGTCTAATAGTACTCCCTCTCGGCATACTATGTGGCCCAATAAATTTCCATGTGGTACACTTTCTGAGATTCAATGATATCTACAATTCTCTACATCTATCAAACATCAGACGTAACAGTGCTACATGTTCCTTGAGAAGATTGTATATCATCCAATCATCCATATAGACTTCTATAAACTTGTTAATGAACTCTCTAAACATTGTTATTACAATCCTGGAGAAAACTGCAAGGGCTTTCTTTCCGCCAAATGGCATCACATTGTATGAAAAATACCCCCATGATGTTATGAATGTGGTCTTATTTTTGTCCTCTTCGGCAATCCTTACTTAGTGGTAGCCTAAAAATCCATCTGTGAATGAGTATGCCTCTTTCCCCACAACCTATTCTAGCACCTCATCAGTAAAAGGTGTTGGAAAAGGGTCATTCACACACGCAAAGTTAAGGCTTCTATAGTATACAAAGACCCTAGTATCATTTGTGCCTTTCTTGCTTTGGATGACTATTGGGCTGACCCATTCTTCTTCTTCCATTGCAAAAATAATCCATCTTCCAACATCTTGTCTATCTCCTTCTTAACCTCCTCTTTTACTCTAGGGTTAAGGCGGTATGGTCTATGCCTCAAAGGATTTGATCTTGATTTTAATTCGATTTTCATTTCTCCCATCAATCCTTTCATCCCCTTTAACCTTCAAAAGGTTTTTGGGAATAAATCTTCATATTCCCGCAACACGCTCTATATTTCTTGACTAGTTTGCTCATCCAAGTAATCTCCCACCATATCTATCTTAGGTTGCTTCATGGTCCCTATATTGACTTTGTGCAACTTTAATGGGTGATTATAGGAACTATCAGTATAACTCGGTATGGTGTTCTGGATTTCTCTATTCCCTTCTGTCTCTTTAATGGCTAGGTTTCTCAATTCCTCTAAATCATCTGGGTTTTCTGAATCCCTGCTAATCTTATAGAATTCTATAGGATTCTTGTCTAATATTAGGTGAATATTAGTCTGAATTTCTTGGCTATGTCTTGCACATACCACTAGGTTTGATTTCTGATTACTATTATCTGTAAAAATAAATTCTTTAATCTTTTGCAAGACTATTTCAAGCTCAGGGTACTTACTTGTAAACGAGAAGTCCTTGCAAAACTGATCTGCCAACATTTTCTAGTCGTTGGTATGTCTTTTGGTTTCTTCATGTATGAACCAATCTTTCAGGATTGGATCTAGTGATTGGGGAAATACCTGACCCACAAGTGAGAGGGTATTTTCTCAACTTTCCACTGCGTCACACACTATTCAATATGTTCTCTAGGATCAAATTCTTCATTGAACAGTTGTGCAACTTGGAAATCTGTATGCATCTCCGATTCTAGATGCTCCTTATCTTAGAACCTATATTTGATATCTTGATTCACATCATCCCAATTCTCGAGTAGGGTTTTATGATTGGCCCACCATCTGGTAGGGGTGTCCTAGAGGGCTAAATCTAGTATTGAGATCCTTTGATCCTCTACTACATTTTCTTCCATGTTGAGCAGAAAAATGTCAAGTCCTTAGGTACCATCATTTACTGGGTGTTACCTGACCTCGGTCCTGACCCATATAGTTTATCTGACAGTTGTGCATCTCCTTGAGAATCTTTCATATGAGCCTTGTTGCCAACTGTCAAATGCCAGTTATGAATCTTTGTCCACTAACTGTATACTCCTCCAACTTATCGATCCATCAGCAGTAGGATTTATGTAATCATCTCTTGTTCCTATTGTTATAGTGTACAATTGATCCAAGTCTTCTCCCTCCATATTATTATCTGTTGGCTCTGTATATCTGGGCCCTACATATGGATCCAAGGGTTGAACTACCTTGATTCCATCTACCTCAAATGTCATGGTGTATTTCTTTAGGTCAATCACTACATAGTTTTCATAGGCCCAATCAATCCCAAGTAGTTCAGGGTAAGGTTCCTTATCCCCCATGATCTCAATCACCTCAAAGTCAGCTATTATCTTCACTCTTGCAACATCTATTTCCACATTCTCCAGGCTTCCTATGGGGAAAATACAATACTGGTTGGCCATCCTTAACTGGATTGGGGAATATGTCAATCGGGGTTTTACTAGAGCTTCCCAAGTCTTTTTAGGAAGAATGTTCACATCAGATCCTAGATCCAACATGACATCCTTAATCTCAAATTCGTCTAACTGGGGTACTAGTCTGAATTATTTTCCAGTTCAGACTTTCCTTTTCTGCACCCTCTGAGTACTCTTCTCATGAATTTTGGTTCTAATTCTTTCTTATGTGGGTTCTTCATTCCCTAAAAATATGTATAGCGCATTACACAACTTCTTTGTTAATTGGTCATTCCCAAGAATATTAGATAATAATTGAAACCAAAGGTCGACTACATTTTGAGGTTGCTCAGGTTGTCTCGGTGTGAATACAGGGTTTCTGGGTGAAGGGAATGAAGAAAGGACTTGCGCAATCTTAGGGTAAACAATAGGTTGTGGGGGTTTCTCTTGCATCTTAGGGCTAGGGATATTCTGAAATACTTCTATGGCATGAGATCTTGTCTTTCCTCATCCTCGAGTAATGATATTGAGGTTGGGTAATTGTCCTTTACTAACTCTCTTGATTTCTAAACCGATGAGGTTATTTCCTCATTGGCGTACCCAATCTTCCCATTTTGCAGTTAGTTTTGGTCAATCTTCAGTTGTGTTCCCATTGGTTCTGCAGTGAGAGCACCATGACCACCTCGGATGAGGGCAGTCTCTAGTCATATGGCCTTTATCATCACAATTATAACATATTATTGGCCCTCTTCCCCTATTTCTTCCTCCGATGAAGTCTCCTCCAGCTCCACCTCCTTGACCTCTTCCCAGTCCCTGAGGGTTTTCATTCACCCTGAATGTTGTTCGTCCCAACCTGTCTGCAAGTGCATCCAATGCTCTACATTGATTGGTAGTATGTGTGGTAGATGCACAGAACTCACAATGTACTGTGTTTGGTACTATCGAATATTTTTGCATAATGGGGCACTGTCTCAGCCCATGCCCATGAATTCAGATAATCTCACAATACTCAATTGTTGGTGTTTCTTGGCTACATGGAAAATCATGATATGGGGTGGTTTTATGAAATGGTAAGTTCGCAGACACTTTTGAAATGCCTCTCATGGGTTGGTGAGGGTCCTATCGGATTCTGTGGAGGTCCCATTCCCCTCATTCATGGACATTTGTTCACCAGATGTCCTTTTGTATAACATTTGTGCACTAGACCTACGGTCGTCCTAGTCTAGGTATCATTAGTTCTTGAATATTTTCTGTAAGCGTTGATATTTTCCCTTGTAGTAGCACCAATTTTTCATCTACTAGGGGTCTGGTCACTCTCGGGCTCCCAAGACATCCCACCATGGCTTCAATCTTCATCAATTGTTCCAAGGCATCTGTCAAAGTGGATATTTGTTGTTGCATTAGAGGAATCCATGTCAAAGGTAGCAATCCCTTAATGTACCATTACCTTTGATGTTCCTCATGGATTGGATGTGCTAACCTCCCTATATAATCTTTAAACTTATGGCTATATTCCCATGCTGATTCACCTTCCCTTTGCTAGATCTCACGCAACTCATACAAATCTTGTTTCTCTAACTGAGGTAGCTTAAACTCTATTATGAACCTTGTATGTACCTAGCCAAGTGTGAACGCTTGACCTTGCATTCCTGACACTCTTGAATCAATAATATTCATGTACCACTTGAGAGCATGACCTCTCAAGGTAGTCTGGAACTCAACCAACTTATTTGCATCCATAGTCCCTTTGGATCTCCAGATTTCTTTGCACAAGAAATAGTGTTTCTCAACATCTTCATCTCCCTTACCCCAGAATTCTGGGTATCGGGAAATCAAAGCTCATGCATGACCAGCCATTGATAATATTGGTTATCTTATAAAAATTAAACCTAACAGTCTTTCTTGTGATCTACCAGGGGATCCCAATATCCTCCCTGTACTCGCACTTCCTAGCTGCAACTGACTAACTAATTGTACTAGAATAGAATTAGAATGAGAAGGTAGCATCGAAGTTACCACTTGTATAGAAGACACTTGGGGTATGGGAGATTCAGGGTTGGAGCCACTAGCTTCAGGGTGGTTTTCTTTGATCTGGGGGGTCTCTTTTTCTTCCTCTGGAGTGGTCTCTTCAGCCGGATTCCTGATATTTCCTGTCATCGAGGTTGAATCTTCTCTTTCTTCTTCAAGATTCATGTCGGCTTCCTCCTCTCCTGCTTCTACACCTTCTCCTTCTTGTCCACCCTCTTGGGGACTTATTTTTCTCTATGCTTCTCTCTCACTTAATATTTGACTGGACAGTCTTTCCTATCTTCTCATCCTCCGCAACTCTTCCATCTATTTTTCCTCTACCTCTCCTAGTCTGACTTATTTCCGCAACTTCTCAGACTATCTTGTTGCTTTCTTGATCTTGTCGTGCCACCACTTCTCAATTATTGCAGCTCTTTTCAAGGCTCAGTCGTCTCTTGAG
>JZKD02S2011591.1:468148-488599 GCA_000966675.3 Picea glauca
AACCTCTCCCTACCCCAAGCAAGGGTGTTTATGCTTCCATCACAATTGGGGACATAGTCAACATCCCCTCTTCCATCAAGAAAACTTTAATCCATAGGGGGATTTCTCTCAGTAGTCTTCCCCTTGCATCTTTCTTGAAATCTACTTATGCTCATGAAAAATATTGGTGATTCTCAGCTACAAACTCAATAATGTATTCTTCTAATGTGGTATTGACCTAGAAATCAATCGCTCACGTGACTGGACAATCCAGTCAATATTTTTTGTGTCCCAAATACAGGTCCTCTTGACTCATTCTTGGAACTCTAGAGCTTCTTGGAGCCTATTTATCCAGTGGAAAATTTCTTACGGGAACTTAACCCATAATATCTCATACTAGTTGCTCAATATTTCTGAGTAAAAGACCGCTTCATGGGTATCTTCTAAAGGTTTTCTTCTCATCTCCACTTCTTTCCATACGAAGGCATCACATTTTATTTCCCACCATTGGTCAATATTAGATCTGTGAATCCACGGAAGCATCCTCCCTACAGGTTCCCTATTAACACGGGTTCCGGCAATGGAACCATTTTGTTGGTGCAAGTTTGATTAGACCAGGGTCCTTATCAGGCTACCAACAAAAGGTATCGAGTAGTCTAGAGCACTGGTATTTTCATCTCCTTCGAAGAGAAGAAGTCTCACCCTATGCATTTCTAATGGATAGGGAAGGGAAAGGAAAATACTTAGGAGTATTCACATAACCTTCAGGATTCATTCTGATCTTGCGCAAGACATCTAACTACAGAACAGATCTGAACTCATATGTGCAAGAACTGAAACTACTTATGTTGTGGAAAATCATTCAAAAACAAAGACATCATGTATAAATTATGAACCATAAAGAAGTACTGTAAAGATACAATGCATAAGGATAAACATAGAAAGACACAACATATTTTGAAAATTTGGATCCTTCTTCATATATTATCTTCAAATCTTTCTTCAATTACAATCTCAAAGGTACACAGTAGCGCTCTGTTATAGACTCTTGGCTCTGGACTCATGTCGCAGAGCTATAACTCCCAAAAAGTTTCATAGATTACATTACAGACTCAAAATATGACTTCTCACTGGTAGACAACAACTATGACCAAAACCTTACATTTGCGATATCAACCAACCAAATCAATAACAACTTAGCTGACCTAACCCTTTTACAATCGTATTCAACCCTATATATAAGCTAGGTCGTGTCTTATGTATTTGGGTTGCACGCTTTCTTATTATGTTCCAACCTCTTTTGCTTTGTTGGCATTGCACTATCCTTTTCGCACTTGATTTATGTTGCTTACCCTTTCTCTGTTTTCCATCTTCTTTTGTATCTTGCACAACTCATACTAGGCCAAAACTAGGATTGCAGTTCTTCTTGCGCAACTTCTTATCCAAAAATGAAGGGCCCAACAATCTTTACAGACAACTGATTTGATCATTGATGTATCTGGTTAACACCAGACTTGATATATGTTATGCAGTGAGTGTACTCAGTCAGTTTATGAGTTAGCCGATATAGACACACTGGATAGTATTGAATCATGTGTTGAGATATTTATGAGGCACAGTTGGTTATGGACTGAGATATTCCTTTGGTGTAGACATGAGATTGCAGGGATATGCTGATGCAGATTGGGCAGGGAGCACAGTGGACCAAAAGAGTACCTTCGGTTGTTTTTTTACTTTGGGATCTTCCATGGTTTCTTGGTGCAGCAGGAAATAGACTTATGTGGCTTTGAGTATCACAGAAGCAGAGTACATTTCATTATGTGTGGCAGTCTGCGAAGCAGTGTGGCTTCGCAAGCTCCTTGCAAACTTATTTGGACATGAGATGGATTCCACTATTATTCATTGTGATAACCAAAGTTGTGTGAAGCTCTCAGAGAATCATGTGTTTCATGATAAATCAAAACACATCCAGATCAAATACCATTACATCAGAGATATGGTGCAGAGGAAAGAAGTACATGTGCAGTACCTTTCTACACACGAGCAAGTTGTAGATGTCTTCACCAAACCACTTGTCAGGATGAAGTTCGAGTACTTCCATGAGAGACTTGGCCTGGTGGAGAATGCCTCCCTAGTTGAGAGGGAGTGTTCATGATTGCAGCTTCATGAGGCATTCTCCATATCCTACTCCTTTGGACTGATTTGAGATGATCTGTGAGAACTCCTATGTGATAGGTGAGTCGAACTCCTCTGGACTGAGTTGAGATGACTTGTGTTGGTATCTTGTCGTGCTCCTATGGACTGAGTTGAGATGACTTGATATGGTCTCATGTCGTACTCCTATGGAATTAGTTGAGCTTGAGATGGCTCTCTAGTTTGTACTCCTATGGATTTAGTTGAGTTGATTTGTTGAGAGTGTTGTCCATTGTGGGTGAGCACATGTGGACTTGTCCCTAGTGGAAGAGCACTAGAGGATGTTTGTGAGATCCTTTGCTATGTTTTAAAAGAGTAATATTATTTTAAAACCCTACTTTGTATTTTGAAGTTTACAAGTTGGCCCCACTATAAAAAAACATTTATATATTATGTAATTATAAATTGTATTTTTGAGTTGTACAAGTCGGCCCTATTGTGCCAATGAAGAGACACATATATTCATGTCATGTTATGACTTGTATTTATTAGTGAATGATCCCCATTGTGGATCATATCATCTCATTCATTCACAACGCATAGATTGAACTTGGAGAGCTATAATTTAGTGAGCTCTTCTTCTATGCACTATCTTTCTTGGTCATAGAGAACCCTATTGTGTGCACTAGTTTTTCCAGTGAGAGGGTTATCTTCTATTGACTTTATAGAAAAGGATTCTTGGGTTTTTCCCTTGTTTGAGAAGGGTGTTCCCATGATAAATTTATGGTGTCTTGTGCATGGTTATTATTCTTGTGATCTTGGTTTACTACAATTATTGTATTTCTACATTTTTTATGGTTCAATTTCATGCTAAATTGAAAAGAAACTACATGTGCTTGAGAAACCATAAAAAAATCAACATTACAACAATTACTGATCTTTCGGATTCTGGCGCAATAGAGGAGATATTTTCACAGTTGGTACATCTTGAGGAAGATCGATTTGTCTCAGGTTTCCATCAACAATTTCAGAAATCAAGAGAGAAGGCATGGCATGATAGACACATTAAACAGAAAAAGTTTCAAATGGGAGAATTAGTATTACTCTGTGACAGCAAGTTTATGCAACATCCAGGGAAGTTTTGAATGCATTGGTTGGGACCCTATGTGATTCAACATGTGACGGAGGCAGGTGCTACACAGATGGAAACCCTGAATGGATAAGTCCTTGGAGGAATGGTGAATGGGAGTCAGTTGAAACTCTATAGAGTCAGTCGACAACCTGCACAGTAATCTGAGTTGTGCCAAACCATATGTATCATAGTAACAATACAATAGTAGGGAAATAAAACACAGAAAATCATACAAAAAGTAGAGAAAGAAAGAAAAACAAATAAAAAGTAGATATACAAAAGTTAAAAAAGATTACAGACTACAAAGGAATAAGAAATTGTGAAGAGGGAAGGATTGTCATGCTATCGGGATGAAACTGCGCCAATTACGAAAACAATACACAGACATGGAAGACCTTGAAGCAAACAAATGTGAAATCAAGAATAGTTATGCAGTATGGCACTAATAATACCGTAAAAGGAATTAAAGCAAGGAAACGACGTCTATAAAGTGGTAATGATAGGTCATAAAGATGTTGTATAATCTTAAATGATAAAATCCTCTGAAAATCAAAACAGACTAGCAGTACGAAACAAAAATCACACGACAGATTTGGTAATAAAGTTGCATTTTTTTAACCACTCATAAACCTTGTTGGTGGATTGGAAAATTTATTTAAGGAGTGAAGAGACATGAACAGTTGGAAAGGAGGCACAAAATCAGTTGAGGGTCACAAGCATGAATTATTGTTTTTACAAGCTGCAAGTGAGAGTGAACTAGAGCGAACCAGAGCAAACTAGAGCCAACTCAGAGTCAAACTACAACTGCACCAAAACAACATAGAGAAAGTAAAGAAACCTATCGCATGAAACAATGGTCCCGCCGAAAGTTGGAATGTCATCAACATCGGCACAAAAGAAATCGAAACAACCATTAGTTTCACTAGAGGTCGAGGAAATACCTGGAGCTTCGGATTCAGAAGAAAATTTCCACAGGAACTCTATACCGCCATGAAAATACAATGCACCTCAAGTTAAATTACTAGTAGATGGAAAATACACATTGGCCACACCACCAATCCCATCTTGTGTAAGTATTGAAGGGGACATGCTAGGAAATATTGTCGCCCTCAAATTCATAGAGCATGATATCATAGATGAGAAAAATTTTCCCAAGTTGGCTAAGGAAAATTACTTGTGTTCCAAGAGTGTAATAGGCACATGAGAAATACATCTTGAATCACAAACATGGGAAGTAGGACTGGAGAAGTCAGGGATATTGAACCTAATGGAGATTCCCCATTTTGGACATATCTTGGAAATCAATTCATGTGTCAAGTTACTACTCAGTTGCGTCCATGGAAGAACGTGTTGGATTTCCCCATCGATATCGATTGATACCGAATTAATTGCGTAGATCACAAGGTAACCAAAATTAGGAAATGATATGGCGACATTGTTCAGCAAAGCAGGGGAGAAAGTGCAATCAAAATCCATGAAGGATAAGTTTCACACCTTTAGGGGCAAAAGGGGGTTGGATGTTGTGAACATCAATGATGATGGTGTATGATTTGCAATGTAGGTGTTGCATGCAAATTGTTGAGGAAGTGTCGCAAGGATGAAGTGTTTACTACAGTAATTGCAGCTGCAGAAAAATGCATGGAGGGGGTCCAAATGAATTGGGCCACATTCTTAGTAAATCAATTTTTGACAGACTGCATAGAGGCCTAGGAAAAAGACACAAATTTTCATTATTCCTAGCTTCTTATTTTGATTACATTGGTAGGATGGCAGGAACCAGGTTATTACCAATGCATGAGAACAAATGGTAGAGGCAATGCAGCTGCACGGTATGCCAACTTATGGAATACGCCAAACAAAAGGAGAAAGATAAACAACAATGTTACATTTTATCTATACTTTGATGTGATTAGGTACATCATCGCACATACAATTCGAATCACTTCCAAGACAATAGAAACCTATCGATACATTGCGCTATTTAAAGAAGGGATGCACCATATGTACATGCAAGAAAAAAAATACCCTATGTGCGAGTGGTTTCCAACCAACTACAAGTTGACAACAAATGATGTATTCTTGATTGCTAATGATTGGGAAGCCGAGTGGAAAATCCCATTAGAACAAATGGGACACTCGGAAGATGCAGAAGAATAATACAAGGATGACGAAGAACTGGGTGAGGGGTAGGGGAATGACCAGAACAATGGTGCAAGAAATACGCCAAGACCATCAACAGGAGAATCGCAATCCCCAATCCCCACAACAAAAGTAAAAAGAAAAGATAATGGGAAAGATACAATAGGAGGTGTGCACAAGAAGACTAAAGTGCGCAAGGTACCCTCAGTCTATAATCTGACCAATGATGACATGGATCAAATCGTCTACCAAGTACGAGATGCCACCGAGGAAATCATTGAGGAAGTTACGAGGAAACAAGAAGAACAACACTAGAAGGTGCAAAATTAGTTGGTAACATTACAACATCTATTGGAAGCATTTAGAATAACACCAAAGCATAGAGAGGGTGGACAATCAGGAACAATTTTGGTAGAGGAAGCACATACAGCCAATCTACCTCTGACCGAGATAGCAGCGGGGCACAAAATGTTACAAATCGATATAGATGTAGTCAAGTTCCCAATTCTCTAACTGCAATATTAGATTAAGAGACTGAGCCACTTGAACATATTTGTGTCACTGATGCCTATACACATATTGCAAAGCTTGTAAATAGTTATCTTGCATGATATTCGTCTAAGGAAGATGAAGAAAACTGGGAAATGACCAAAGCAATGGATGGAATGGATTAATTGCAGCAACAATAAAACATTGTTGTACAGCTAAGGAGGGAAGTTGAAAGGAAAATGGAAGCAGCAATGAAGGAAAAGAATGAGGTCAAGGAGAATATCGGGAAAGCTCTAAAGGAAAAGGATGAAGTTGAGATAATGGCACAGAAGACACAAGCGGTTGTCCAAAATTTGTACAAGGAAATTCTATAGGTACCAATAGTAGTAGAAACTACTATGGAGAAGCCTGTATTGAAAATTGGAAAATTCATCAAAGGATTTTGCATGAGAATCAAGGACCTACAATTGCACAGTACATAGGGAACAACATCGGAGGAAAGAGAAGGAAGAGAAAGAATGGAGATGATAGTCATAGAAAACATCAAGAAAGTGGAGGAAAAATGCACAAAACTCTGCTAAGAAAGTGCACAAATATGGATGGACCTGGTAGAAGATCCAAAGATGAAGGCCATGATGAAAAATTAAGGGATGCGCAATAAAAGGCGCAAAAAGATTTAGGAAGAATAAACACCCTTCCATCGGCTGAACAAATGACGACCATTCTGACACAGAGGTAATCATATGTGAAATTTGAAAGGATTTTGAATCAACATAATATCCTTTAGCAGCGCTTAGGACCGTTGCAAGAAGAAGCATTGAAAGTTATAGGAGAATTGGAAACTACATAGGGAAAGGTGAAACAAGCAGCACATGAAATAGAAGAAAAGATTATGGGCCTAACTGTGTAGGGTGTAGAAGAAATTGTGGAAATCAAGAAAACAATAATAAAGGAATTTGTGGCAGCTAAGGAAGCCTCCCAAAAATTCATCCAAGCATGGAGTAGTGTGCAACAGGCCTGAGTGGCTCAGGACGAGCCACAAGTGAGTGTTAGGGGCATGTTGGACATGCATTATGGAAATAATATTCATGAAAACTTTAAGTGTGGAAGATGTGCACAAAAGAAGAAGAGGAATGAAGAAAAGGAAGGCTCGAAGTGCACAATTGAGTCGCATTCAGGACCACAGTTCACAGTGAGAAGAATAAAACAAAAGAATAAAGAAGGGCATAAAGCAAGAGAAAAAAGTTAAAGAAAAGGAAGGATGACAACCCAACGTTCTAAAGATAAAAGGATGTGCAAAATAAGGAAGAACAATAGTTAGAGTGCAAAAGTAGCATGCAGACGGAAAACAAGGTAAAGCATCTTGAACAACAAGACAACTTGAGTTACCATTAATTGTAATAAGGTTTTGGGATGAAAAAAGTAGGTTTTTAAGCTCTAGAATTTATGTATAAATATGTAATGGGTTGGGAGAATAGGGGTTATTCTTGAGCAGCATTATGGATCTTGTTCCAAGTTGTTGATATTTCATGTCTGTAAGGAGAGTGATAGAATAGGATGAGAAGGAAAGAGTCTATGTCTGAATGAAAAGGAGATGATGCAAAGAGAGATGTTTGCACTACAAAGCGACTAGGATAGATGAAGGAAAAGATAGCATGGTGTATCTTTGTAAGCGCGGTGTGTAAGCTTGAGACAATTGCATAAAGAATAGTAAAGAAGTCAGTCATTGTGGACGTAGCACAAATTTAGGTGAACCATGTTAACTATTATGTATATTGTCTTTTATGTGGTTGATCATGGACATTTATTGATGTATCTTAGACTAGATGTATCTTATGTGTGATCATTGTGCAATAGTTGTGAATGTTACAATATTTGGTTTATTCCACAATCTAAAGTATAATGGTAATACATAATTTAATTCACTAAGTAATCTAAGAAGAGAAAACACATAATAACACGCATAGAATGAATAGTTGAGAATGACAAGGATGATTTTTGAATTTTTTAATACTAGACTAACTGCAATAAATAACCAGAATCTCAAGAAGATCCAAGCACAAGATACACAAGAGATTTATGGGTTTTCCCATTTTTCCATAGGCAATGCCCTTACATTTCCACCCAAACATAGGCATCCTCAAGTGCCACCCCCGAGCAGAGCATAGAAGTTATCCTAGGAAACCCTTCTACACAAGGGAAGAAAACCCAACACCTTTTCTTATAGAGAATATTAATGCCAATACAATATAATCGTGAACTAGTTATATCTAGTAAAGTAAACCAAAAAGAAAGAATCCCAGATAACAAGTACTTATCTTTTCTGATCAGATATGTACTCTAGAACTTCGAAGGAGATAACTCTATTTCTTTCCAATGATGGCTCAGATCACTGTCTAAAACTATCATAAATCAACCTCTTATATATGTCATTTTGTTGCCTCAAAACTCTTGTAATAGGTGTGTCCAATCTATTGTTCAAGCACAAAAATATATGTTGTCCAAACACTATCTACAGGTGTGAAAAATTTTTGTTCAAGCATAGAGATATATGTTGCTACAAGTGCGCCCAGATTTGCCTCAAACTTAGCCTCTTTGCTGCCTCAGAATGGCCCCCTTTGTTGCCTCAGAATAGGCTCCTTTTGTTGCCTCAAAATAGGCCCTTCCCTACCTCAGAATAGGCCCCTTTGTTGTGGCTTCTACAGAGATATATCAAACTAAATTTTCCATGTCAAAATGAGAAGGATAGTCCCATATTTATACCAATCTAATCAGTGGACGTTTCTAGTGGGGCCAACTTGTTCTTTTTGGAAAAATTATAATTTCCCATTATAATTTTCCTATGGGTCGACTTCTATTTTGGAGCAATATAATTTTACTTTATTATTCTCTATGAAGTCGACTTCTTCACTAGGATATTTCTTGACTTCATCGGCATCTTCATCTATAAGAAAGGTTTATGGAGGAGGTGAATATCTCTCGTAGCTACCAGAAACATCAACACTCCCTCTTAGCCAGAGAGGTATTCTCCATGATTTTTTTCTTTTGTTCCTCATAGCCTCATAAGATATTCCATGGTCCTTCGACCATGCCATGGTCACGTAGACCATGTTACGGGTAGCATCATCATGTTGCACATGGCTAAACCCAATGTGGACCTTTTCTAGGGCCTCATCACCACTATAATACACTAGGACCTACTCGCTCGTAGTGTGGCACTAGGACCTACTCGCCCATAGTGCATCATCAAGGACATACTTTCCCATCATGTGTCCACTTGGTCAAATCCCAAGGGATGTTTCCTCATGGTCTACTCCCACAGGATGTTGGGTGCCACCCTAAGACAACTTTTCACTACTCTGATAAGTGTCATGCTCAACTTTTTCTCAGAGGAGAGTTCTCCAAGCTGACCCAACCCGATATGAGGATAATATCAAGGGCGTCCCCACATATCAACCCAGCTCATCCACCTGGGGAGAAGACCCATCTCAGGTCAACCCAACCCAACACCACTAAGGAGAAGACCTGTCTCGGGTAGACCCATCTTATTCCATCGGGAGAAGACAGGGAGAAGGCACAACACAATCATAGATCGACCCAGCCCACTTCCCTGGGGAGAAGATCTGGAGAGTGTCCTCACAGATTGACCCAGCCCACTACTTTGGGGAGAAGACCTAGAAAATTTATCACAAAGATGCAATCATCAATACTCTCTCTTAATGAGAGGGGCATTCCACTCCAATTTTATCATGAAAGTACTCGAAATTCAACTTGGCAAGAGGCTTGGTGAGAACATCTACAATCTACACATATGTAGGAAGGTACTCCACTAGTATCGTCTTCCTTTGCACCATATCCTGAATGTAATGAGTCACGGTGGGATCCAATATCTAATCAAACAACCTGCAAGGAGCTACCGAATCCATACTGCTCCGCATACTGCCACACATACTACAATATACTCAACTTGTGAAATACTCAAAGGCCAAAAAAATATATTTCCTTCTACACCAGGAAACCACAACAAATCCAAAAAATGAAGCAACACCTTGAGGTGCTCTTCCTATCAACTTCGCTCCCTACTCAATCTAAATCAACATATCCCTGTAGTCTCATGTCAACACTGGAAGCATGTCTCAATCCATATCCAATTGTCTCTCGCAAATATCTCAACACATGCTTCACAACCACCCGATGTATATGCGTTGGTTGACTCATGAAATGGCTAAGTGCGCTCTCTGCATAGAAAACATTATTTCTGGTGTTAACCAGATACATCAATGATCCAATCATCTATCGATAAATAGTCGAATCAATCAAGTCTGAATCGGAAGAAGACTCAATCAGTTTTTTCAGATTCATCACCATCGGTGTGGTCATGGACTTATAGTCCAATATCCCTCAAAATCTCAACTGTGTTTTTCCGTTGACTCATGAAGATCTCATCGGTTCTCATCAGCAACCTTATAGTACAGGTTGGCATCAACAACACTCTTGTTGAAACCCAAACTCATCAGGTATCCATCAATCCTCACATACCAAGCATGAGGTGTCTTCTTGAGTCCATACAGGGACTTATTCAACCTGCACGCATGGGACTCCTTCCCATGAATCATGAAACCATCTGATTGATCGATATACACCTCTTCCTCAATCTCTCCATTGAGGAAAGTTGTCTTCACGTCCATCTGAAGTGATCTCCAACCCAACACTAAAGAAAGTGAAATAATCGCCTGAATGGTGCTATATCGGCAACAAGAGCAAATTTTTCCTAATATTTTATTCCCTCCACCTGAGAGAATCCTTCGACCACAAATCTCTCTTTTTGCTTCTCAATTCTCCCATTAGCTGCATGTTTTATCTTATAAATCCACTTGGAAGTCACCACAAATTCTCTTTAGGTCTCGGAACAATATCCCACACATCATTCTTCATGATGGACTAATACTCCTCCATCATGGCATCTTTCCATACTGACTAACTAGATGCCTCTTCATAACAGGAAGGCTCAGAATCAATGATGTGGCTCATAGTTGCAACATATCTCGAGAATCTTTGAGGTCTCTTACTTTCTCTAAAAGTACCACAAGGAGCACATATCTCTCTTCATCCTATAGAGTCTGAATGATCCCAGGCAGGCCTCTGTTGGCCTACTAAATATCTCTAAGAACATCAATAAGATGTACTGGATCAACTGGATCAACAGGCTCAATTGTCTCCTTCTAAGCTACTGAAGGGTGAGGGGGAGAAGACACCATCTCCTCATGCGTCTCACTGTCAATCTTCATGTGAGATCCTCTAGATCTCTTGAAGGCTACCTCTTTCACAAAGGAAACATCCATGCACACCTCAATCTGTCTCTAACCTGGGATGTAGATCTGATATGCCTCGATGATTCATGGTACCCAACAAATGTACCCTTCCTGACTAAAAGATATAACTTTTTCCTTTTCTTCTTCGTTATGTGAATGTGAACTGGATATCCTAAATGTTCCAACATGTCCCTATGGAAAACCTGTCTCAGTTACTTCCACTATCTCATCCATGAGACCAAATCCACTCAAGGAAGCAACTATCAATCTTGTACAAACTTCAATCAAACTGCCTCATGTCTCAAAACAGATGTCATCTAATAAGTTTCCTTTTGCAAACGTCACTATAGCTCCCTCTCAGATCTATCTCTAGTGACATGCCTCCGAGGTAACCTTCATGGAACAAGAAAACAAGAACAACAACATTTCCATGGCAACCTCCATGGAATATAACCTGCGCGGAACAGACAACAAAACAAGAATATCTCCTAGAGAGGAGATAAAAAAATGCATATTTATTATTATGTGGTTAGTATCATGATCATAACTCCAATAGATGAAAAAATAAGATCATAATGGTGCCATAATATCTAGAGGCATATCAAAACAATCAAAATTGGAGGGTGTGTTGTTCCTCTGAATGCACTAGATCTGATATCCATCTGGATCTAAGTTGTTGCTATGACAAAAATCCCTTCTCCTGCAAACATCCTCATGATAATGATATAAATTAATATATATAAGTACATACCTTCGGCAGCAGCGGAAATGGATTCTATAAGAGGTTCTATAGAATCTTGTGCAATGGCTTCTTCAGGAACATTGCTCTAAATCCATGTTGAATTTTTGAATACTAGAATAACTGCAGTAAATAGCCAAGATATCAAGAAGATTAACCAAGCACAAGATACACAAGAGAATTATGGGTCTGCTCATTTTTCCATAGGAAATTCTCTTCCATTTCCACCCAACCATAGGCATCCTCAAGTGCCACCCCTAAGAAGAGCATATAAGTTATCCTGGGAAACCCTTCTACACAAGGGAATAAAACCCAACACCTTTTCTTATAGAGAATATTAATGCCAATACAATATAACCGTGAACTAGTTATATCTAGTAAAGTAAACCAACAAGAAAGAATCCCAGATAACAAGTACTTATATTTTATGCTCAGATATGTACTCTAGAACTCCCAAGGAGATAGCTCTGTTGTTGTCCAATGATGGCTCGGATCACTGTCTCAAACTGTCATAAATTAGCCTCTTATATCTGTCACTTTGTTTCCTCAAAATTGTTGTTATAGGTGTGCCCAATATTTTGTTCAAGCACATAAATATATGTTGTCCAAACACTATCTACAGGTGTGACCAAATGTTCAAGCATAGAGATATATGTTGCTACAGGTGCGCCCAGATTTGCCTCAGACTTAGCCTCTTTGTTGCCTCAAAATAGGCTCCTTTCGCTGCCTCAGAATAGGCCCTTCGCTGCCTTAGAATAGGCCCCTTTGTTGTGTCTACTACAGAGATATATCAGACTGAATTTTCCATGTCAAAATGAGAAGGATAGTCTCATATTTATACCAATCTAATCAGTGGAATTTTCTAGTGGGGCCAACTTGTCCTTTCTAGAAAAATTATAATTTCCCATTATAATTTTCCTATGGGCCGACTTCTATTTTGGAGCAATATAATTTTACTTTATTATTCTCTATGGATCTGACTTCTTCACTGGGATCTTTCTTGACTTCATTGGTATCTTAATCTATAAGAAAGGGTTATGCAGGAGGTGAATATCTCCCACAGCTACCAAAAACATCAACAACGATCACCTCCCATTCCCTCACTACTACAAAAACTCGGTTCCTGCAACCCCAATAGATGAATCGAGTGAGACTTCACCTACATCCAGGTGATGTCGAAATGGTCGGTGTCTGAAGGGTTTTGTTGTTCAATATAACTCAAATCTAGGGTCTTACAACTACGCGCAAGCCAACACATTGTAAGAGCCAAAATATTATGAGAAGGACTCTCATACTTGTGAAATTTGATTTCCTATATGGAACATATTTGAAATTAATAAGTGGAACTTGATATTTGTGGGAAACATATTTAAAATATTTCTTATTGAAATTGCTATGATGATATCTCAAAGTCACTGTATGTATATGATAATATGAGGTGAAAAATTTGTCCCAAAAGGTCAGATGATGGTTGTTGAGCTGGAAACCACAGAGAAGAGGCTACTATTGTGACATTGGAACCCCAGATATGCCATAATATACATTGAGATGTGTTATTCCATGTGAGAGCGAGCCAGGGGGTGCCTTGGTTGTAAGACTCTATAAGTCTCAATACTCTTTTGTTGCGAGGAATCCTTGGAAAATGATAGATAATCCAAAGGATTGTGCAACAAAGAAGGGGATGTTTGAGCTTGGAGGGTGAGTGATTGCAAGGAAGAGGAAGCCTAAATGAATAGCATGCTAACTGGGATCATGAGTGCATTAGGTATCTCTGAGAAAGCAATGAGTTGAGTTACAATTGTGGTAGCCATATGGATGCAGATCCATAAGTATTGTGATGGAATGAATACTTTATCTTGAGTTGTGAACATCAATGGAATATTTATGCATATAAGTGGTTATAATATGCATGTTAATTGATAATTGTTGTAGGCATATGATGGAATGCCAAAAGTATGGAGGTGGGTCAGACCGTGAAGGGAACAACATTATTGAAGCAGCTAAAGGATGAAGACATGGCAAGGGTTGTCAAGATGAAGAGAACACGGAGGATGGTGTTATTTAAAAGGGGAGGGGATGTAACACCCACATTTTAATCCCCTGATTAACTTGTAATAAATTATGATTATATGGTTTCATTTCAGCATGGAAATATTATTACCATGTCATAATGATTTGGACACATTGAACAATGTAAATGTATTTTGTTTAATTAATAAAAACTTGTCAAACAACTGATTGAAGGGAGGAGAACTGGTACTGACCATGATACTGCGAGAAAAAACTAGTGAAGGGCTTGGGGGGTTACCTTGTTGGCCAAGTAGCTAACCTTCTCCAAAGAGCCATATTGCCAAATTTCCAAAAATCAATTTTAGAACTCTCTCTACCCATTTCCCAAGAATCAGTTAATGAAGGGGGTTTGATAGTTGAGAAACCAACTTCCCACAATGATGGAGGTATGGAGAGATGGTTGGGACAGCTAGAAAAAATCATCCAAGGGTACAACAAGTACCCACCTTTTTTTCCATGATTGACCCATGAATTTCTTTGGCACGAGCAATGGAAAATCTTGAACCTTCTTGGGGGAAGAAAGAGAGAATGTATAGGGTATGTGGGGAGACAGTTTAGGGAGAGAGGTGGGAGAACCCATGAGCAGATAGGGAGATCAAATATAAATTAATTGGAATGTTGAATTGGGAAAAGAAATATTGAACCCGACTTGGGAAAAGAGGGTCGCAAATTTGATGTTGGTTGGGAAAGGACACTGACACTAGGAGGGGAGGGCACTGAGGGACTACATAGGTAGTGAAGGGACTCCCTTGTGCGGAGGTAACAAGCTAGAAAGGCACCCATGAAATTTGTGGAGGTCTTGGGCTTGGTGGGAAAAATAGGTTATGTTGTTTGACTATCTGTGAAGGAGATTGGCCTTCACACCCATTCATTTCCTTGAAAACCTAAGTTTCCCTATTGGTATCATGGCCTAGCACGGGGGTGGCCTATTGTAGAAGAAATTTGTGTAGTAGAGCCTACGGTTAGGTGGAAAATCGCTCACCCTTAGTCAGTTTGTCTGGTAATCATCTTATAGACAAACAAGTCTCTCATTATGCTCTGTAAAATTGTATGCTTTCATAATTTATGAAATTGTATGGTTTATGTGTAAAAATCTATGAGGAATGGAATGTATGTATGCTCAGTAATTCTCTTACTAGATACTTTCTCTTAGAATGGTATTACAAACATCCTGTGGTTTAGAGTCAATTCTTGAGAATTACATGAATTGCATAGAGAAAGTATAGTTTACTAGTTAAAAAGGTTTGACTGGGTGCATGTTCTAAGTCTCTCGCTTGTAATAATGAAATATTTTTCTTAATTATGAACAAAAAACCAGATTTATAGATTAAAATAATGGACTATTTAAATGCTCGTAGAACCTCTTTGCTCAACCATGACCATAGGGATAAATCCTATCACCCCTTTCGAACCATGACATTGAGAACCCACATTTACTCATGCATTACATTTTTATTGAGGGTCTCTATTTAACATAGAATTTATTGTTTTCTCTTAGCTCCAATGGCCAACTATGGAAGCGGGTTGGATGGGCCATGGAATAAAATAAAGACTCACATCAATAGTTTGTCAAGTAGGAAATATATTTTGCGAAACAATTGAAGGTGTATAATAATAAAAAATAACATTATTAGTCCCTGTCGGAAGGCCTGGGACTATAGCGATGAGTTCATGACTGATTTGACATTAGTTTCTGGTTGACTTTAAAAAATTTCAGAAATTCTAATGTTTAACTTAGGAAGTTTCAATTCATATATTTTAAAATAAATAAAAAATATATTTGTTACAATTTTATTGGCTGATAACTTTGAAGTGTTATTGCCAGCTTCACTTCTTCCAATACTTTAATTAATATTTACTTCACTTCTTCCAACTTCCACCCTTAACTCAATTACTCACTGTCCTTTTCCATGTTTCTGTAAAATCCAAATTTAAAATCAAGTATCCTCTTACTTCAAAACTGGGGCCGTCACTATCATGCACCTCTTACACATGGTCTTTTGCGTCATTTGTGGACACATGTCCCTGTCGGAAAGCTGTATTTCCGCCGATTCTTGGCAGCCCTGTCGTCGGCGTCCTCAGGGTAGCCTCTACTGGTTTGTCGGCGACAATAGAGGTTAGTCGTGTTCCACCTAGCTGTCATCCACCGTGTTCCGCCTAGCTGTCATCCATGACTTAGCATGTCAATAAAGTTGTCTACGTGGGAGTTACCAAAGTCAAAGGGAGAAGGGAAAATCCAGGTGCCACGTCAGAAGTAAGGAGCATGTTTAGTTTTCGCCTATGTCAGTGGATGCAAGCGACGACTCATGGGCCACAGTTTTGGAATTGATTATTATCATTTTTAATTTAATTTATTATGTTGAGGTACGTTCATCCTAGTTCGACTCTCAAGGCATCTACGGATTAGGTGTTGGTTATATTCCTTATTTATTTCCAAAATTAAATGGAAATAATATTTTTTTTAAATTAAATTTTTATATATATTATTATTCATTTAAAAATTTATGAAATATATTTATAAATTTATTACACAATATGTAAATTTATGAAATATATTTATAAATTTATTACACAATATGGAGTAGTTAGAAAGGCAAAAATTGTTTTAGGTTAAACATATATATATATATATATATATATATATATATTATGAATTAGGAAAGTTTTTTTTTTAATTATAAATAAAGTTAGAAACGCAAAAATTGTTTTAGGTTAAACTTAAATATATTTTATATTATATTTATGATTTAGGGAAAAAAAATTAATTATAAATGAAGTTATGTAAATTATTTATATTTCTATTATGATAGATTAAAATTAATTTAGTAAACCATAATAATTAACATAATCATAATATTATAATAAAAAAATAAAACTAAATAATTTTATAATTTGAAATTTCTTTTCACATATATTGTGAATAACTATAGATAATGTAATATGGATATAAATAAATAAATCTAAACATTATATCATTTGGATCGGAATTAAATTTTTGGTAAAATGAAAAATAAAACTAAATAATTTTATAATTAATATTTATGTGTAATTATTTTGATCTTTTAACATATTGTGAATAACTATAAAAACAACATGGATATAAATAAATAAGTTTAAATATTATATGATTTGGATATGAATTTGATTATATAAATTTTGGTAAAATTATATTTTTTCATTATTGAAATTGCATTTTTAAATGTATAAATAAATAAATTTAATATATTTAAAAAAAATTATTATCAAATTCTAATATCTTAATAATTGATATTTACAGATTTTTTTAAATTTTAAATAAAAATGATGAAAAAATATATAAATAGACTTTAACAATCAATTAAAAATGCTTATCAACTTAATAGTGGAAGAGCCTCCTTTTACCACCAAAGTGATTTTGTGAATTTAGGAATCATAAACCCTCTCTGTAGAGGTGAAGTCAAAAATATAGAGAAATATGTTAGAATTTGTGACTTAGTAGGATGGTCCAACCACTCAAGCTAACAACTCTTTTTGTTTACAAGTCAATGATATTTTATGTTGTAAATATTATAAGTCAAGTTTGTGTCATTATGTAATTTTTAGTCAAGGTTTGGAATTTCTACCATTATGTAATTTTTAGTCAAGATTTGGAATTTGGAAAGCATCTTTATTAGTCCCTGCCATGGGACTATAGCAATGAGTTTGTTTTTTATGTGACATTAATTTGCCTTTTACCATAAATTTGTGTATGCAATGTAATGTTTAACATAGGAAACAAATATATATTTTTGGATATAATAAAAATATTTGTGTTTCTCATTTCTAATTGGTTGATAGAATTGAATAAAAATGATGAAAAAATATATAAAAAGACTCAGGATAAAGAACTTACATCTCCATAGACTTTAACAATCAATTAAAAATGCTTATCAACTTAATAGTGGAAGAGCCTCCTTTTACCACCAAAGTGATTTTGTGACTTTAGGAATCCTAAACCCTCTTTGTAGAGGTGAAGTCAAGAATATGGAGAAATATGTTAGAATTTGTGACTTGGTAGGATCGTCCAACCACTCAAGCTAACAACTCTTTTTGTTTACAAGTCAATGATATTTTATGTTGTAAATATTATAAGTCAAGTTTGTGCCATTATGTAATTTTAAGTCAAGGTTTGGAATTTCTGTCATTATGTAATTTTTAGTCAAGATTTGGAATTTGGAAAGCATCTTTATTGGTCCCTGCCATGGGACTATAGCAATGAGTTTGTTTTTGATGTGACATTAATTTGCCTTTTACTATAAATTTGTGTATGCAATGTAATGTTTAACATAGGAAACAAATATATATTTTTGGATATAATAAAAATATTTGTGTTTCTCATTTCTAATTGGTTGATAGAATTGAACTGTTATTGCTCCCTTCACGTCTTTAATATGTAAAATTAATTACATAATCAATGAATTTCACCAATCACCACATCTAAATATAAAAAGTTGTACTATGTATTTATTATTATGCATTATTATATTTATATTATATTTATTAATTATTATATTTATTATATTTATGAAAACTATAGTTTCATAGCTTAAGGTTCATTATACATTTTGAATAATAAACAATTCTCAATTATTATCTTTTGACAAAAAATATTCATTACTTATACATTTAGTTATATTAAGTTTCATTGTTCAACATGTATTTCCCAACTAACTCGACAGGTACTACATTGCCATGCAACCTTTGTTATTTTCTAGCATTGATTAGCTAGCCTAAAAAAAAAAACCCCACGTGTTTTGCATTGATTTGGTTTAGATAGTAACACACAACACATATACATGTAACATCTCCACCACATAAAGTCAATGATACAAATATTAATAAAAATATTATATAAAAATATTAAATTTAATATAAATTTTTTAAATAATAAAAAACAACAAATTTAGTTATAATAATATAAATTTTTTAAAATATAAAAAACAACAAATTTAGTTATAATATTGTGTCAAATCTCAAATACAATGATTTTTTTGTTTACATATATTTAAATTGTATTACATATAAGTTAAAATACATATTGATCACAAATTGAATAATTATTTAAAAGAATCAAATTTTATCAATGTTTACACGATTTAAAGTTTATTATTATAAAAAAATATTATAGTTAATTATTTTTTAATGTATTTTTTTTTTTAATGAAATTTAATTTTTATATAACAAACATGTTACATTTATTTGGGATATAGATACGATCCATTAATTCATTGTTAATGCAATTATGTTAATTTTTTTTTTTTTTGAGATTTTTATAATTATTATAGTTTTTTTCTAATTTTCATTATGTTTTATAATTTATTTTTATATAGAATTTATTTTCATTATGTTTTATAATTTATTTTTATATAGAATTTATTTTCATTATGTTTTATAATTTATTTTTATATAAAATTTATTGTAAATTTTATAATTTATTTTTATATAAAATTCATTATAATAAATATTCATCACATTATTTGCCATATAATTATAATGTTAAGTATTTGATTTTTCTATTTAATTTTTGAATTTTTTCTCATTATTGTTAAATGACTTTGCTCTCTTGTAATTTGATTGGTATATTTTTTAGAGTTTTATTTATTTTAATGGTTATTTTATGTAGTTTTATTATATTTAGAGGTGCTTTTATAATTTAATATGAGGGAGATGTATAATTAATTCTTTTATTGACAAATACACTTAAAAAAATATTAACAATAAAAATTATTTTAAATAAACAAAACATTTCAAAATCCAATTTAAGTTTATATATATATATATATATATATATATATATATATATATATATCCACACACATGTGTTTCCTCCATGGAAGTCATAGATTCAAATCTAGAGGGGGTAGGGTATGTATATATATGTAGACTTTCGCACTCATAGATACACCAATTGACTTTACAGTGACCTTAAAAACATATTATTATTATTGAAAGTAGAAAATCTCTTATTTTGTTGATAATTATTTTTTACATAAAAAATATTACTAACAAAAAGAATATTCATAAATAAAATAGAATATTCATAAATAAATATTTTTATATCAACTATATAGAGAAAGAGAAATAAATAAATCAACTAAAAATAAAAATAATAATTATAATTAGTTAAATATTTCAATGGTAAGCTACTTAGTGTGAGGTAGATATAAAGAATCTATGTAAATTCATTTTAACTAAGTATCTATCATGTGCAAAAGACTTTTTCTAAAAAAAAATCATTTCAAGAGACTTGATCCCCTTCAGCATAATAAATACAAGATTAAAATGGATTTACACTAATTGATATTCTTTTTAAGTATTTGTCAAGAATAAATTGTTATATTAAATTTTAAGTATTGATTGTGAATAGATTTCAATTCTGATTGTTGAATAATGACTTATGAATTGGTAGAGATGTTAGTTTTAGATTAACCCCATATATA
>JZKD02S2011591.1:488613-504935 GCA_000966675.3 Picea glauca
TTCCATTTTCATTTATATTGCTTTTACTAATTTATATTAAATTTTAAATATTGATTGTGAATAGGTTTCGATTCTGATTGTTAAATAATGACTTATGAATTAGTAGAAATGTTAGTTTTAAATTAATCAAAAATACTAATCTAATTAATAAATAAATAAATAAATAAATATATATTCAATTTTCATTTATATTGCTTTCACCAATTTATATGCTTGTGCTACATTAATCTTCTTTTCCAGATTGGATTGTATTTATTCTTCTTTTCCGAAATGGATTGTATTTATGAGGTCTTGTTATTCATTTTTTCAATCTCAAAATGCTAATATTTCTTTTGCCGGTGTCTCTTCAACTTGCCTCCCTTATGCACATTTATATCATAAGTTCTTCGTGCCAAAATACCAAGGGAAATGTTTCTCGTGGTCTTAGGTAGGGATTTTCATTATCACCATTTTTGTTTCTATTGGTGGTAGAAGGCCTCAGCAAACTAATGGAAGACGCAAGAACTGAGGAGGATATGAGGGGGTAAAGGTTTCTTCAACACATATTATATCTCATCTTTTATTTGTGGTCAACGTATTGCTCCTTGTGATGGGACTCTTCATGATATTCAAGCCCTTAACTGGATTCTTGCTATGTACAAAAAAGTGATAGGTATAGAAATTAACACTACTAAGATGTGCGTGTTGTCATGTAATCTTCCAAAGGATTTTATGTTTTTACTAGAAAATCTATTACCTTTTCCCCGTAGGAATCTTGATGACGATTTAAAGTACTTGGGAATTTTTTCTCAAACCAAATTTCTACAAATTTGTTGATTAGTTGTGGCCTTTTAATAAGGTGGAGGCTTGTATCTCTGTTTGGGTTAACATGTTGTTATCGTAGGGAGGATGCCTTGTTTTACTAAAATCTATCCTGGAAAGCATTCATGTATAGTGGACATCTATTGTGAATGTTCCTAAGGGTATTTTATCCAAAATAAGGATTGTCAGCTTTAGATTCTTATGGTTTGGAAACTGTGCTTCAGAGGGTATTCCTTTAGTAAAGTGGTTTAAAATAGTCATGCCTACAAATATGGAAGGTTGGGGCCTCAAAAACATTTATCAGTTTTCCCAATATTTAGCAGCTAAAATTTTATGGCGGCTTACCCACAATTCTTCGCTTTGGGGTAGAGTAATGCAATCCAAATATATGAAATATATCTCAATGGAAGACTAGTATCAACTACCTAGAAATTCCTCTAAAAATAGATCAATTGTTTGGAATGCTTTGGTTGCTTCTTTCCCTCAGGTTGGCCACTAGACAATTTGGAAGGTGGGGAATGGAAAGAAATTAAGAATTGGCGAAGACCCTTCGTTGGGAGCTAGTGATGCCTTTTGTCTTTCAGAAAGTCTTGTTCGATCTCTCCATAAATTAGGTATTTACTCTCTGGATGATTCCACAGCAAAATATCCTCGGGAAATGGGTAGGAGGGGTTGAAAATCAGAATTGGATCTTGGGTTATCTGGAATTGAAGCGAAAGAATGGCACAATTACATTGGCACCTTATGCTTTAGATTTATTATATTGTCTTAGGACGAAGAAGATTTGTTATGTTGGTCTAAAAATCCCAGTATCGATGATTTTACGATAAAGCTTGGTTACAATTCTCATTTAGAAATTAAGTACGATGGAGAAAGAAGTTGGTGGTAGGATATTATTTGGAAAATCAAGGGACCAACAAAATGCAAAATTGTTCTTTAGCTTGCATTAAATAAAAAAATTATTACTTGGGACAATGGAGTTAAGAAGGGATGGTTTGGCCCAAACAATTGTCCTATTTGTAAACTTGGTGTAGAGTCGATTTCTCATTTATTTTTTTCTTGTCATTATACAACTATGGTGTGGGATCTATTGGTGTAATCCTTCTCTCCAAAAGATATCTAGAATAGATCTACTTCGAAGGATTGTATGAAGGAATGGCTTTAGGATGCAGTAGTTAAAGATATGGTTCCTTTCAAAGTAGTATGGTTTTATTTTATCAAGTGGGCTCATAACACTAGCATTTTTTAGGACTATGAAGTTCGAATGGAAGTAATAGTAGGTCTTATAGAGAAGCTTAATAATGAATATTATATGGAGCCTAAGCGAAAAAAAAAAAAAAAAAAACTGCATGTGTCATATCGACTATGATATTATGTGGGGGTTCTTCAATGGCATAAGCCAAGGAGATCTGCCCAAATGTGGGGTTGGAGGGGTTCTTTTCTTGAATTAAATTCAATACTTTCACATTCGCTATGTGCCTGGCAAAGGTACTAATACCAAAGCAGAATTCTCAATATTGTGGACTCTCCTTCTCTTTTCTTTAAAAAAAGGAATAACCAAGATTCAAGTAATGGGGGACTCGAAAAAAATGATTGACTGGGATTATATACATATCGTGGTGGAAAATGTTAGTCTTGGCCCATTAATCTAGAACATTCTTTCCTCTCTACAATATTTTCATTGGTATTCTTTCAAGTACATATATAGACAGAATTGAATCAAAAAGTTGATGATCTTTCTAAGGAGGCGTTATCTCTGACAGTAGGCTCCTTTGGCTTATATGAATTTTGGGATGGGAAAGAATCAGATGCCTTAGAATTCCACTTGTAGTCTATACCATTTGTCTCTGTCTTATGTTGTCTAAAAGTCTGATAGACCTTAGTAACTCTCGAAGTGTCTTGCCATGATTTTTTTATGTCTAGTTTCCTATATGGTTAGCTAGATGTGATGGTAGTTATGCTCTTTTGGTCAAATTAGGTCATATGGAGTCTATTTTTTTTAAATGATAAATGTCAAGTCAAATTTGAGGAAAATTTTGGAATTTTAGCAATACAGTTTGTTTTTTTAAGGAGTCAAGTTAGCATTGAACTATATATTTCAGCAGTGGAATCCAGTCCTATTGGACAATAACATGTATAATCTTATATATTATTATAGTGATTTTTTTCTTTGGAAAAAATTCAATTATTAACATGATATTAATTATAATAAAATTTACTTATTAATATGATATTAATTATAATACAATTAATAAGAAATTAATTTAAATCAATTTTTTTTATTAAATTGTTATGATGAATAATATTGATTTTCATTAAAAATTATGAAAATAATTGTATATATATATTTTCTTAATACAATGGTTATTATATTATAATTTAAAAAAATTATAATTTGTGGTCGAATATCAAAGTGTAAAATTGATTAACTAAACTTTGGTATCACACTGTATGGAATTGTCTTACTATGAATATAAATCTACTAAACATAGAAATGTTGTAAAACTATAAATATAATGGTTTGGTTATGCATTAACTATTGATTTAGGTGTTGCTAGAGTGGTTAGAGTTCAAGGTCCATTTCATACTAAGTGAACTGGTGGAGGAGAGTCGAATTGGTGCTTCAATTCTTCAATATCTTAGAGGGATGATTGAAATGTTGAAATGTGCCTTGTTACCAATTAGGAGAGGTGAGAAATATCAAGACGAGTGTTGGCCTCCTAAGGTTCAAGTTTGCATAGATCGTGTTGCATATCACCATGTTTTCAAAAATTCAAATCATCTTCCCTAGATTCTAAGGTGTCCAACCTCATTCTCCAACCAATTATGCAGAATTTGTCATGAGAGGCAATCTCACTAACCTTCTCACATTTGTTTGATGCACAATCATGATGCATAGGTAGTTCACTTTTAATCCATGTACTGATCTTTATTTAAACATGGGCTTTTTTCGAGATCTATTCTTGTTTCTATTGTTTGCAAATTGGTTTCCTCGAGTTTATACTAGTTGAGAGGATGTCTCTACTACTAAACTAATATATTCTTCAATTTCTCTTTGATACAGGTGGATATTGGTGGCCACCCACTTGTTCTAGTAATTCAAAATGGTTCCATATCTTGGTAGTTTTCTACAGTTTTTCAGGTCCCAAACTTTCGGGGTTGTTTTGAGGCCCTAAACGATGTTTTTTTTATGTGACAATGTCCAATTGATATCGTAGGAATCATTGGGTTGTTTGCAATGTGTACTTATCTACCATACTTTTCTAATGGACTACCAAGCGTCCCAAATGGAGATCGTATGAAAAACTAATTCCCCCAGAAATTTTATATATCAACTAACCACATTGGGGACCACAAACCTTTTGGCATTTCATATTCTAGGGTTGGGTTTTTTTTATTTTTAGGGTTTTCTCATTGATTCTTTATGTTAAAATTCATTTTCAACCTCTTTGCAATCAACTTCTTGCAAATGAGCATAGCCAACACATCTCTCTCTTCAAGGATAAGCTACCACCATTCTAGCTAGTTTATATGCTTTGTATTTATAGTCTTTTGTATTACATTAATTAATAGAATCTGAGTTAATTGTACTATGTTTCTTGCAATATCTTTGTGTGTTTCCTTGTTATATTGTTGCCTTCATTTAGTTCTCAACATAATCTGGATCATTCTCAGAATATTGCCTGATATGATATGTTGGACCGTGTCTCGTTAAATTGGTAATCTCTCGTTATGCTTTGTCGTTCTTGTGAAGAAGGCATTGAGGTTATTCTTGACTAGTTGAGTTGAATGGAGCACCTCATTTTCATTAGTTTGTGATTTCCATGCTTGGGCAACAATTCCTATTGCTAAGTTTTGTTGGTTGTGTTTATATCCCAACTAGTTTATTCTACTCTTACCTTCTCATTCTCTTATGTTAGTGGCCTAATGATTTTCTTTGGTTTCATCTCGGAGCAATCTTTCCCAAGATTTTTTTTTTTTTTTTTTTCCTTTAGTTGGTTGATAGTGTAAATCAAATGTCTTCTCTGACTTATTCATATGGATGGAGGTGTTGAGGTTTAGGTTAGGCTCATACATGTTAGGCATCTCCTAATTCTTTGTCTCTGTCTCCATGAACTGTATTATTGTCTCTTTTGAATGATAATTTTTTATTGATGATCTATCATTTGTCTCTATTAACATGAATTTCCTAATAATTGAATCATATTCCTTAATATCTCTCTACCACTCTATTCTTCAACAATCACACCTTATCCAATTGAGTTTATCTCAACTTGGATTTTCTACTTTTCTATGGACAATATATGGTATTTCTATCATCCATGCCCTTTATGTTTCAACTTGATTATCTTAGAAAAAGAAATACATGTTGGCTATTGGTTTTCCAATGGATGCTTAGTAGATTGGTGGTGAGAATAAATCATATAAGAGTAGTCCTCTTCTTCTTTAACATTAATGTACTTTGGTTTAAGAGGTAGATGAGGCTAAAACTATGATCTATTTTGTAAGTCTTAATATTTAGTGTTTGTTACATCGATAGGTTTGAACCTACTTAAGAGGTTGAATTATACTTTTGAAGATATGTGGATTGTCAAAAACATAACTTTGGAACTATTACATTTCTACTCTACAGTATTGAGCAACACGTTTTCTTGTTTCAATATTGTATATAGTCTCATATGCAACTCTGGTGTGGACTCTATTGGTGTGATCCTTCTCTCCAAAAGCTACCTAGAATAGATCTACTTTGGAGGATTGTATGCAAGAATGGCTTCAGGATGCAGTAGTTAAGGATATGGTTCCTTTCCAAGTAGTATGGTTTTATTTTATCTAGTGGACTCATAACACTAGCATTTTTTCAAGACTATGAAGTTCCAATGGAAGTAACAATAGGTCATATAGAGAGGCTTAATAAAGAATATCATATGGATCCTAAGGAAAAAAAAAACAAGATTTATTTGCATGTGTCATATCGACTACGATATTATGTGGGGGTTCTTCAATGGCATAAGCCAAGGAGATCCTCCAGATGTGGGGTTGGAGGGGTTCTTTTCTTGAATTAAATTCAATACTTTCACATTCATTATGGCCTAACAGAGGTACTAATACCAAAGCAGAATTCTCAATATTGTGGACTCTCCTCTTTTCTTTAAAAAAAGGATAACAAGATTCAAGTAATGGGGGACCCGAAAACAATGATTGACTAGGATTGTAAACATATCATGGTGGAAAACATTAGTCTTGGCCCATTACTATAGGACATTCTTTCCTCTCTGCAATATTTCCAGTGGTATTCTTTCAAGCATATATATGGACAGAGTTGAATCAAAAATTTGATGAGATTTCTAAGGAGGCGTTATCTATGCCAACAAGCTCCTTTGGCCGATATGAATTTTGGGATGGGAAAGAATCATATGCCTTGGAGTTCCACTTTTAGTCTATATCATTTGTCTATGTCTTATGTTGTCTAAAAGTATGATAGACCTTAGTAACTCTCGAAGTGCCTTGTCATGACTTTTTTATGTCTAGTTTCCCATATGGTTAGCTAGATGCAATGGTAGTTATGCTCTTTTGGTCAAATCAGGTCATGTGAAGTCTATTTTTGAAAAATGATGAATGAAGTCAATTTTGAGGAAAAATTTGGAATTTTAGCAATACAGTTTGGTTTTGTAAGGAGGGAGTCAAGTGAGCATTGGACTGTCTGTTTCAGCAATGGAATCCAATCCTATTGGACAAGAACATGTATAATCTTATATATTATTATAATGATTTTTTTCTTTGGAAAAAAATTAATTATTAACATGATATTAATTATAATAAAATTTACTTATTAATATGATATTAATTATAAAAAAATTAATAAGAAATTAATTTAAATCATTTTTTTTATTAAATTGTTATGATGAATAATATTGATTTTCATTAAAAATTATGAAAATGATTGTATATAATTTTTTCTTAATACAATGGTTATTATACTATAATTTTTTTTAAAATGTAATTTGTGGTCGAATATCAAAGTGTAAAATTGATTAACTAAACTTTGGTATCACACTGTATGGAATTGTCATACTATGAATATAAATCAACAAAACATAGAAATGTTGTAAAACTATAAATATAATGGTTTGGTTATGCATTAACTATTTATTTAGGTGTTGCTATAGTGGTTAGAGTTCAAGGTCCATTTCCTACTAAGTGAACTGGTGAAAGAGAGCCCAATTGGTGCTTCAATTCTTCAATATCTTAGAGAGATGCTTGAAATGTTGAAATGTGTCTTGTTACCAATTAGGGTAGGTGAGAAAGATCAAGTCGAGTGTTGGCCTACTAAGGTTCAAGTTCTCATAGATCGTGTTGCATATCACCATGTTTTCAAAAATTCAAATCATCTTCCCTAGATTCTAGGGTTTCCAACCTCATTCTCCAACCAACTACGCGGAATCTATCATGAGAGGAAATCTCCCTAACATTCTCACATTTGTTTGATGTACAATCATGACGCATAGGTAGTTCACTTTTAAGTCGTGTATTGATTTTTATTTAAACATGGGCTTCTTTCGAGATCTATTCTTGTTTCTATTGTTTGCAAATTGGTTTCCTCGAGTTTATATTAGTTGATAAGATGTCTCTACTACTAAATTAATATATGCTTCAATTTCTTCTTTGATCTGGGTGGATACTAGTGGCCACCCACTTTTTTCCACTGATTCAAAATGGTTCCATATTTTGGTAGTTTTTCTACAGTTTTCAGGTCCCAAACTTTCAAGGTCATTTTGAGGCCCTAAACGACTTTTTTTTATGTGACAACGTCCAATTGATATCGTAGGAATTATTGGGTTGTTTAGAATGTGTAATTATCTACCATACCTTTCTAATGGGCTACCTAGCACCCCAAATAGAGATCGTATGCAAAAGTAACACCCCCAAGAAGTTTATATATCAACTAACCACATTGGGGACCAAAAACCTTTTGGCTTTTCATATTCTAGGGTTAGGCGTTTGGATGTTTAGGGTTTTCTCATTGATGCTTTATGTTAAAATGTCTTTTCGGCCTCTTTGCAATCAACTTCTTGCGAATGAGCATACTCGACACATCTCTCTCTTCAAGGATAAACTACCACCATTCTAGTTAGTTCGTATGTTTTGCATTTTACAATCTTTTGTATTCCATTCATTAATAGAATCTGAGTTAATTGTATTACTATGTTTCTTGCAATATATTTGTGTGTTTCCTTGTTATATCATTTCCTTCATTTCGTTCTCAACATAATCCGGATCATTCTCAGAATATTTCCTAATATGATATGTTGGTTGTCTCGTTAAATTGGTAATCTCTCGTTATGCTTTATCGTTCTCGTGAAGAAGGCATTGAAGTTATTCTTGATTGGTTGAGTTGAATGGAGCACCTCATTTTCATTAGCTTGTGATTGTTTACCATGCTTGGGAAACAATTCTTTTTGCTAAGCTTTGTTGGTTGTGTTTATAGCCCAAGTACTTTATTCTACTCTTACCTTGTCATTCTCTTATGTTAGTGGCCTAATGATTTGTTTTGGTTTCATCTCGGAGCACTCTTTCCCAAGATTGTTTATTTTATTTCCTTTATTTGGTTGATAGAGTAAATCAAATGTCTTATTTGACTTATTCATATGGATGGAGGTGTTGAGGGTTAGGTTAGGCTCATACATGTTAGGCATCTCCTAATTCCCTGTCTCTATCTCCATAAACAGTGTTATTGTCTTTTTTGAATGGTATTTTTTTATTTATGATCTATCGTTTGCCTCCATTAACATGAATTTCCTAATAATTGAATCATCTTCCTTAATATCTTTGTACCACTCTATTCTTCAACAATCACACCTTATCCAATTGGGTTTATCTCAACTTAAATTTTCTACTTTGCTATGGACAATATATGTTATTTATATCATCCATGCCCTTCATATTTCAACTTGATTATCTTAACAAAATCAATACTTGTTGCCTTTTGATTTTCGAATGGATGGTTAGTAAATTGGTGATGATCATAAATAATATAAGAATAGTCCTCTTCTTCTTTAACATTAATGTACTTTGATTTAAAAGGGATGCTAAAACTATGACCTACTTTGTAAGTCTTAATATTTAGTGTTTGTTACATCAATAGGATCCAACCTACTTAATACTTTCAATGATAATTTTGAAGATATGTGGATTGCCAAAAACATAACTTTTGGAACTATTACATTTATAGTGTAAGTATTGAGAAACACTTTTTCATGTTTCAATATTGTATATAGTCTATCCACTTGTATAGTTTTGGTGAATTGGGATGCTTATTATATGTAAAATGGTTTCAATTGATGTTGATATTTTATTTTCAATTATATTTATTTTATTATTTTAATATATATATATATATATATATATATATATATATATATATATATAATATTTTTTTAGTTTATTAATATATATTTTTAATTATATTTATTTTATTATTTTAATAATTATATATATATATAATATTTTTTTAGTTTATTAATATATATTTGAAAGTTATATATATAAAACTTTACATATAATTAGTTTCTTTTAATTTTTTTTATAAATATATTATGATTAACTTATTTTTCTTAATTAATATAATCCATAAATATTTTTTTTCAAATACATCTCAAATGATAAAAATATGTAAACTAATCAACATTTTTAATATATATAACATTATATATAGAGATAGATTCTTGTAAAGCCGTATAAATATAAATTATATTATAACATCTATTCAGATTTTCCTATTATTAAATAATATTATAGCATTGGTTTTCTTGTTATTAGAACGTGATTTATGAGTTAAATTATTTTATTAAATAAATAGTGTAACTCATAAATCACGTAGTACTGATAAAAACAAATAAAATAGTGTAATTCATAAATCACAGAAAACCAATGTCATAATACTTACTTTGATCTTGTTCACAGCTCATCAATTAGAAAACGGTTTTGTAAAATTCACTCCGCCCATTTGGTCGCGTTGTTTAAGGTTATTTTAATTAAATAATTTTTAATTTTTAAATTATTTGAATTTAATGTCGTTTTCCTGCGTTATATTGGAGTAAAATTATTTTTTGCCAATTGTATTTAAATGATAAATGTTTGTATTAAAAAAAAAAAAACAATGGACATCAATACAGTTCTCTTAATGCATATTATTATAATATTTAGAGTGAGAGTCAAACCTCCCTTCTCCGGCCCTGGCTCTTTCAAGAAACAAGATTTCATTTTCATGTCTATCGAGTTTTTATCTTGTGAGTCATTTATTTTTCATGCTCTTCATTTTATGTTTTAGGTAGATGGATGAGTGTTAAATTTTATGAAAATATTTAAGTTTGAAAATAAAAGCATTTTTGTGTGTTAAGGAAGGACACATACTTGTTTCCAAATGTGTGATTCAGTTGGATATTTAATGGTTATTTAATTAACTATTTAATTAAAAAAAAATTAAGGCTATTTTTCCAACAAACCCTTGTCCAAATCCAACCCTGTCACTGTTTAATCTTAGGTAAATTACACACTATATAGATATAGTAAACTAAATATCTAGAATTTATGATGGGTAAGTTATGAATGGTATCAAATAAGTTTAAAAAGTCAAAAAACAAATACATCTAAAAACAAAAAATCAGACAAGAAATTATTAGATCCACAAATTTGAGTGATTATTTTTGTATAATCCTAATATCTCATAAGTTTTTTAACAGACTGAATCCATTTCTACATTCAAAAATGAATTTTAAATAACAAAAATAATAATTTAAAACAAATTTATGTCACTCGATTATAAAAAACGTCATTTCATAGAATAATTATACAACTCAAAAAAAAAAAAAAAAAATCCAGAGAGACCTGGCCTGGTTCATCGTTCACATGAACGTTCTTATTGAAAGGGAAATTTGAACTTTTTATTGATTTTATAACCTTTGGTGGGGAACAGGGCAGAGCAGCAGGCGGGCCGTTCACATAAACATTCTTATTGAAAGGGCAGTCTAAACCTTGTATTCCTTTTAAAATCCTGGGTGGGAACAGGGAAGACCATGGGAAATGATGACGTCAATCACTTTCTGGTTTTTTTAAAATTGTAGTCAATCTCTAAAATCACGTTAAATTTATTATTTAACGTCACAGTATACGTAATTTCAGTAATTCGAATTTTTTTATGTGATGGAAAATGGATTCCTTTATGAAGGCGACGTGCGTCGGTCATGGCAGGTGGGATAGGCTGGAGCTCGGCAGGTAACCACTCGTTTCAGTATATCTTAACGGTGTTTGCTAAACGTTTTAGTTTTTGGGTTTTTTTGGGAATTTGGTCATGTAAATTTGGATAAAATTGTTATTTTTTATTGTTTAAATTGCATTTTTGAATGAATAAATGGATTCAATCGCCAGAACTCTAGATCGATGCTGCAGCACGGCGTTCATGAATAGAAAGCAACCCCCTATCTGAACCCTCACACATACGCACAATGAATAACAAAGGGAAGGTTATCCTTTCCCGTAACGAGCACTCAAATTATACAAATTTAACCACTCAAATCTACATATCTAACCATTTATCACCGAATTTCAAACAAAATCAAACTAAAACCGTTTTAAAAAATAACCAAAAGTATAACGTTTTATCTTAACTCGTTGTGCTCGGTGATAGTCCACTGGATGTGGAGCCCCAACTTTCCATTTCATATGTTATTCAAATCCAATCAGAATCGGCGAAAATTAAACTAATCTGATCTGAAGTCAGAGGATTCGCCGCTTCAACTTTAATCGTGACTTGCTCCGAAATGTCGGATCATGATGACATGTCGACGCGGAATTTGGAACTGGTCAACTGGAATTGCCCGAATCTCCACAATTTTATAATTTTTTAATTGTCGATAATCAATGAGAGCGTGTTATGTGTGGATATCGTCCATGGTTTGTGGGCGAATTACGCGCGGCCAGCTGTTGAAGACTGTAGAATATGAATTGATAGGCTCTAGACGTCAACGCGTAATGAAATCTGAAGTCGGCGATTTCGTATCAGGCGATCTAGAAATAGAAACGGGACTAGAGTTGGGCATTGATGTTGCAGGGTTGAAGTGGTTTTAGGCTCTGTGTATGCCTGTTTGTTTGGGGCATTGGGATTTAGGAAGGAAGGGAGTGGGAGATAATTATGTTTGGTCGAGATCAATGGGGAGGGACGTTCGAGATCACCGGAGACTCTGGGACGGATATCGATGATCGAAGCAGGCAGATGGACATGGATAGAGCGGCCATGTCAAGGCCGACATTGGACGAGACGCAGCAGAGTTGGCTGTTGGGGTATGGCGAGGAGAAGAAAAAAACACAGTATGTCGATCTGGGTTGTATTGTGTTTAGCGTCAAAATATTCAAGTGGATTGTCAGTATCGCTGTCGGTTGTGCTTTGATTGTGGGTCTCGCCATTATCATTGCCAAAGCTCTGCCGAAGCATCACTCCTCGCGCCTCCCTCCCGACAGTTACACCGTTGCACTTCACAAGGCTCTCATGTTCTTTAACGAACAAAAATGTAAGTATAAATTACTGTAGATTGTTATTTTTTTCTGCAATGATTTGAAAATGGTTTTTGAATCTGAGGAAAATGCAAGGTGTTAGATGGAATTGAGAATTTATAGAGAAAATAAATCATATTATAAACATTGTACAATTCATCTAAATAAAGTTTGATAAGCACTTTGAGATTGTAAAACTCAATTTATATAATCCATCTAATCGGAGTCTGATATTATCGACTTTGAGATTGCCCCACATCTAACTCTCTGTCTCTGATCTGCCACACATCTTACAAAGTTAAGGATTCCGCATTTCAATTTTATTTCAAAATTTGACTATTTTGATTAGCCGAGGGTCTGATATGCACTTTGCAGATTTCAATTTTTGATCCGCAGTCAGTTTCAGTTTCATAATCTTCACAACCTTGACAGGCATATAAGTCCTGGATTTGGATTTAAATTGGTATTTGTTAATCTTAGGAATTCGCGCGCGCCTACCCAAAAACATTTCAAGGATTAATAGATCCAGTGTTAACAAGAATTTAGTTCAATCCTCTAGACTTATCAGAAGAGAACTCTGATATGGATATCGTTTAGCCTTAGAACTCTGGTCCTCTCAATGTAGTTGATTCAATCGGTTTTAAACCGATCTGTTTCTCTCCATAAAATTCGAGCCTGTTCGTTTGTGTTAAGATGCGTACAGGCGTTAATTGTGGACATGTGTTCGCAGCTGGGCATCTGACCAAGGAAAACAATGTGTCGTGGAGAGGAGACTCTGGCATGCAAGACGGTCTTTCGGATAGTTCGACGCCTCATGGGAATCTGGTGGGCGGATATTACGATGCGGGAGACCAAATCAAATTTTCTTTCCCTGGAGCTTTTTCCATGACTATGCTCAGTTGGAGTGTGATTGAATACAGTCCCAAGTATGAAGCCGTCGGAGAGCTTAGCCACGTCAAGGAGCTCATCAGATGGGGAACGGACTACATACTTAAGACCTTCAATTCCTCTGCCACCAGCATAAATTTCATCGATTGTCAGGTGAAGCCAAGCCCAAGAAAATTTCTGTTGTGCAATTTCTTAAATCGCTCTCTTCGCCTTCATTTTCAGTGCCCTTTCAATCCTCATTTTATTTTGTTTTGGATAGGTCGGCAATGCGGTGAACGGCACCAAAAGTCCGGATGATCATTACTGTTGGATGAGGCCCGAAGACATGGACTACCCCCGTCCTGTACTTCAATGCACAGTCGGTTCAGATTTGGCTGCAGAGATGGCCGCTGCACTGGCTGCGGCATCGATTGTATTCAGGGATGACCCGACCTACTCAAAGGAGCTCGTCAAAGGTGCCACTACTCTCTTCGCATTCTCAAGGGATAACGGCAAGAGAGGCAGATACAGCCAAGGTAAACCTACGATCGCACAATTTTATAATTCCTCTGGCTACTATGATGAGTATGTCTGGGGTGGTGCATGGATGTACTATGCCACGGGGAATACTTCTTACCTTCAGTTGGTGACTAATTCGGTGATCGCCAAACATGCCGGTGCATTTTCGGGTGGGCCTTATTATGGTGTATTCAGCTGGGATAATAAGCTACCAGGTGCCCAGGTAACTATAAATTCCATATCCTTATTTCATTCACAATATCTCGAATTAGCATAGCTATATCTTATTTTGTAGAGTCCAGTGGGTTAAGGCTGGTATGGTTAGTCATTCTTAAGATCTGGAATTAGCATAGGTATATCTTATTTTGTATATTACAGTGTGGTATGGTTATAATGTAAGAGGTCTCAAGTTCCTAATCAGTCAAATTGTTGAGTTTATTAGGTCTCACTCCAATGTTTCATATGATTAAGCTTTGTAATCAAGATGGAAAATTTACCCATTTATTATTCCATGGATCATGAAAAGTACTGGAAAAATTATCTATTGTTGAGTTTATTGGACCTCACTTCATGTCTATGTCTTCAGCCCTATAATCGGGATCCAGTTATTGGACCTCACTTCATGTCTATGTCTTCAGCCCTATAATCGGGATCCAAGATTTACCCACTGGATCATGAAAAGTATTGAAAATATTATCTATTGTTGAGTTGATTGGACTTCACTCCATGTCTCATAAGATTAAGCCCTGTAATCAGGATTGAAGATTTACCCAATGGATCATGAAAAGTACTGGAAAAATTATCTATTGTTGAGTTTATTGGACCTCACTCCATGTATTCATAGGATTAAGCCCTGTAATCAGGATCAAAGATTTACCCAATGAATCATGAAAAGTACTTTAAAAATTATCTCACTCCATGTATTCATAGGATTAAGCCCTGTAATCAGGATCAAAGATTTACCCAATGAATCATGAAAAGTATTCGAAAAATTCTCTATTGTTGAGTTTATTGGACCTGACTCCATGTCTCATAAAATTAAGCCCACTCGAAAAATTATCTATTGTTGAGTTTATTGGACCTGACTCCATGTCTCATAAAATTAAGCACTGTAATCATGATAGAAGATTTACCCAATGGATCATGAAAAGTACTGGAAAAATTATCTGAAATTAAAAAAAAAAAAATTCCATCATAATCCTTACATCTTTCCTGCCTTAACAAAATATGAATTCTATAAAATTTATAAATAACACAACAAATTTATAATAACTATGACTCTTTTGATATATCTGCTTATATCATATCCACATCACATATCTCAAGAATCCTAACCATAAAATTTTGTTTTATCAAATTTCATCCTGAAAAAATGCTATTTGCATAAACTCCTCACTTCCCTTACCAAAGACCATAAACCATAAAGAATCCTTAACTGGCACAGTAAGGAGAATACTGTGACACCATTATTAAGTATTTGAAAGTATTGTTACATTTGAAAGTATTGTTAAAATGGGCTGATATTTTCAATAGCTTAACTCTTTATCCATTTTGAACCAAAGCAGTACTGCTTGTTTGATCTGAGTGGCAGGGAAATATTTTGGTGAATTCTAATATATTGCTTACAGGTTTTGTTATCCAGGCTAAGACTTTTCCTAAGTCCAGGCTATCCATATGAGGATATGTTGAGCACCTATCACAACCAGACAGGCATCGTAATGTGCTCATATCTGCCCGTATTCAAATCGTTCAACAGAACGAGAGGTGAGCCATCCTTATGATCCGCAGGTCTGAAAGCTTCACTCCTCTCAATGTGTCCAGAATTTAATATATTGCGCGCGTTTCCTTGCAGGTGGACTGATTGAATTGAACCACGGGAATCCTCAATCTCTCCAGTATGTTGTCAATGCAGCTTTTCTAGCAGCACTTTATAGCGATTATCTCGCTGCTGCAGATATTCCTGGCTGGTATTGCGGCCCAACTTACTTCTCTAGACAAGTCCTCCGCGATTTTGCAACAACTCAGGTATATTAAAATTTGTTCAGATCTGCTTACCAGGCAACGGGCTTGTGTTGGTTATTTATTTCCCGACATTCCTTTGTAACCCTTAATAAATTTCTGAAAACTGGTATGTTTATGCAGATGAACTACATTTTAGGTCAAAATCCTCTTAACATGAGCTACGTTGTGGGATATGGCAAGCGTTACCCAAAGCATGTGCATCACCGTGCAGCGTCTATCCCTAAAGATGGTGTAAAATACACATGCACCGGGGGTTACAAATGGCGCGACAGTCGAAACCCTAATCCACATGTGCTTACAGGAGCCATGGTTGGTGGACCCGATAAATTCGACCGTTTCCAAGATGTCCGGAGCAATTACAACGACACAGAACCCACAATTGCCGGCAACGCTGGCTTAGTAGCAGCATTGATTGCTTTATCGAGCGGTGACAATGGAGTAGGAGTAGGTATAGATAAGAATAACATCTTCTCTGCAGTTCCACCGATGTTCCCCATGACGCCGCCACCCCCTCCTCCATGGAATCCATAATGTATTTACCTGTAACTCCTCTGAGAAAATTCAAA
>JZKD02S2011591.1:505152-523001 GCA_000966675.3 Picea glauca
TAGTGGACTGGTTCACAATGATGTTGGGCTCTGATCGTATGGGTACTATGGCAGCGAAAAATGTCACCTCTGAATTAATGGCCTCTTTCATGCATTGGAATGATAATATTTCCCTATGTCATTCAAAGGTTTTCGTTATGAATTTCCCCTTTGTTTTACTCCTAGGCTTTGTTTCTTCTCTGGTGTGGCCTTTTTGTGCTCAGTTTCTGGTTAGCCCTTACCCCTCTTAGCTTACCTATTTCCCTCTCAAATCCATGCCTCGAGAGAGTGGAAGGTCTCGGCGAGGCCTGAACTATTATAGATATCTAGCTAATCGTCGTCGCCCCATCAGCACTCCCTCGAGTGCTTCAAAATCGCCTTCTCCCCCAGCCTCTTCCTCTACTGATGTGCCAAGTATGGCTATTGACCAAGAAGAGGATAATTGGAGTTGTGTTGTCATAGAGGAGGAATTTTCTTCTACTCCTCTCCGGGACACTGCGAAACCTTCCGCACAGCCTCCTAAGACTATTCAATAGTAAAAAGAGCATAATTTGCATGCCAATTGGTCTCAGGATGACAACAATATTCCAGCTTAGTCTACAGGTGTTCATGCGAATGTAAGTCAGGCCTTATCGAAAAGATCACCTGAGGAGCATCAGGGTTGTGTCGTCATTGAGGAAGAGGCTCTGTCCAACCCTCTCGAGGAGAATATGAATGCATCGACTGACAATGCATAGTGAGAAGATCCCACCATGCATGGATTCTCTGAGGAGCATCTTCAACTTCTCTTCGACATTCGCAGGCATGCAACAGACCAATTGTTCCGACAGGAGAACATAAGCCGCAGATTGGATGCTCTCTTTGAATCCTTACCAGTCGAGCCTACCATCAAACGCTACCATGAATTCCATCAGCCATATATCTTTGTTCCCGCTTGGCATCATCCATCTCATGGTGATAGGGGCAATGGCGCTTCCGGTGTATGAATTTCATTCTATGTTTATGCTTCAGTTATGTTTTCTTAATTATGATAGGCCTACTTTTGGAAGGATTTCAAGTCTCTTTTGTAATGCTCATAGCTACTTGAACATTATAGCTTTAGCAATTTGGACAATTATGGACACCTTGTAGGCTAGATGCTAGGTTCCTCAATATATGTATGGCATTCAGTTTTTTGAGGTAATATAAATATTTAAGCATATAGGGACTTCCCCAGTGCAAGATATTAGATATTATTTTTGGGTTTAACTACGTAGTGTAAGTCATTAATCTATGACCCATATCCATGAGTATTAGTCGCAAGTGACCAATAATTATCATGATTTGAATAGTCCACTTAACACTCATTGCATCAGGTGATGCTCACAGGGGTGAAGAAGTGGGATTGAAACCAATGAAATGAATTGCATAGCATCAATCATCACTTCCGGGGCTTGCACCCGGTAACCAGGACTTCCCAGGTGGTCACCCAGGTCACCCATCCCAGGACACCTCTGGCTCAAGCATGCTTAACTGTGGATTTTTCCCCACAATCAAGCCCACTTAGCTTGCTACCCCATTTGCAAAACCTTACCAAGTATTGTGCCTTATGAAATACCCAGTTAGAGCTCCCTTCACTCTTATTATTTAAGCATATAGCGGCTTCTGCAGTGCAAGATATAAATATTTATCTTACAAAAAAATATGTTTACTTTATATATTTACATGACAATGAAATGAGTGGAAGATACCATCCTTAACACTAGTCCATGATGATGATTCTAACGAAATGCATGGTTTGTTTAATGTTGGATTGATCCGGATTTTATGAGGAGAATGAAGTGGATGCAGATTATTATTAATCTTTAATACAAAAACATATAACAGGTATGCGATAAAACAATAGAGATACAGTAAAACTGGTTTCTATTAACTTAGAAAATAAGTTGAAACTGTAAAATGCAGCGGAAAACAAGCTTGTTGGAATGGTGGCGGCTTATCTCTGAGAAGAGATGTGACGGTTGCACTCATTCGCAAGAAGATGACTACATTGAGGCTCGGAAGGGATTTTTACAATAAATATGAATGTCAAAACCCTAGACATCAAAAAACCTAACCCTGGGATATGAAGCACCAAAAGTCATGTGGGCCTCGTTGGGGTAAGTTAGTACATTAACTTCCCAGGGTCATAACTTTTGCATACGATCCTTGTTTAGGGCGCATGATAGCTCATTGGAAAGGTATTGAAGAGGAGATTAATTTAGGGGGTTCAATCAGAGCCTTTGGCTATCATTGAGAGGCATGATCATGAAAAAACATCGTTTAGGCCCTCAAACTGGCCCCCGAAGTTAAAAACTGCTAAAAATAGTAAATTGCCAAAAAAATGTTTTGAGCCAGTTGGAGAAGGTGGGTGGCCACCTATATCCATCTGGATCAATCCTCCCTCCTTAGGAATCAATGGTCTCCATTGCGTTCAGTTCCCCCATCAGATGAGGAAATTTCTACTGAATTTGGCCCCTGGTGAGCCACTTGCCTTAGTGTAGGAGTTGCCCTGCTTTGACAACTCGATAAAGTTGGTCCTCTACTGGTGACTCCCCTTGACCTTTGTTGTAATGTCCCCAAGGCCAAGCCATATTGTAAATCATGTCTATGAAGTATAAATCTTGCATTATGAATTGTAATTATGTTTTGTAGGCTGGTGAGCCAAGTTTATATAAGTTGGTGGGCTTATGTGTTATTAGGCTGGAGAGCCTAAGTGTTAAGGCCGGGAGCTTGATTTTGTATATGTAATCATGCAGAACATTAATAAAAATATAAACACTGCTGCGTGCAAACCGACCACGATGAATGAGAGATGGGGGACTAAGCTTCCATAGAGTGGGTAAGGGATTGGGGGATGGAAGGTTGGGAAGAGAGGCTAAGTGTTGAGCCTAGGGGCTAAGCCTACGGGCTTAAGTCCTTGGGAATAATGTTTTAATATTATTCCAAAAGCCATGTGAAATATTTGTTTTGTCCTAAGTTCCTGGAGAGGAACGCATGTTGATGGAGTGCATGTAGCATCATGGGTGACATGTGTCGACCCAAGCACATGCAGTTAAAACCAGAGAAGTGAGCCATGTTGGGGTTTCCTCCTCCATTCGACCGTTGACTTTCTGAACCGTGAATCCCATGGCCTATGTATTCAACCTCTGCATACCCTCACGCAACTTGGAAACCAAAAAACCGTAATGTTTTTTCTGAGAAGCTGATGTATCCGTCGTCTGAACCGTTTGAGTCTATGTTCGACCTTTGCATTGATTCCTTGTCATGCACCTTGAAACCAGTGGAAAACCCGTGGATTGAGCCATGTCACCTGTGTACGTTGTGAGTCCAGCCTAATCTCTCTTACAGAGTCGAGTCTATACTTGAACTGTCTTTGGGTTGTTACCTTATGTTTTTCCAAAGTGGAATTGACCAATTGTTGTTGTTGTTATCCTCACCTTGCGGGAATTGGGCTGAAACTGGTTGAAGAAGCGGGTTGTCAGGCCCATGGTCGAATATGCAAGTTGTAAGGCCTGTGAGCATCTCTTTCCAGGTGAGAGAGTCTGTTGGGAAGTGGTTTTCCCCCAGAGAGAGTCTAGCACCAGCTTCAGAGCTCTGAGAGTTCCTGATCCAGCCTATTGTCGAGGCCCAGAGAGGGAGGTGAAGCACCGATGGAATGTTCTTGTGAAGGTGTATACTCCCGGGCGGAACAGGAATGTGGGGAATGAGAGTCTGTTAGTAGTGGGCATAAGAAGGCATCCTGGGAAGAATCCTTCCGGTTATCCTGTGCATTTTTCCCTGTAACCTCAACCTAGACTAGGATTCCTTGCCTTGGGTGGAGCTTAGTCCCAGCTTGGGGGTGACCTACTGCTGAGAGTGATGAGCAGTGTGGTCTAAGGCTGGGAGGTTCATGGAAGGCCTGCACGTAGTTGATGGAATTACCACGGTTTCAAAGATAAGTATCATCTTATGCTTAATATTATGTTTTGCATGCCTATGATGCTTATATGTATCATGTATTCTGTTGTGCATATGGATTATTGTTAATGACAGGGATTATTTATGTTAGCAGTAATCTTGTGCTTACTCTAAGTTAATTGTGTTTAATATGACTTAAATGCATGTTATTAATTAAGTATGAGAATGATGTTGTTCCGCACAGTAGCATTTGCCCGACAAAGTGGGATGTAAGGTCAGGGGGGGAGCGTTACAGTTTGGTATCAGAGCCTAGTTTCAACGTTGAGCTTGGATGGGTCGGATAAGTGTTCTTTGGACCGAAGTTTTGAGAAGAAATTGTGTCTGGAGGACTAATTTCAGACCTCGGAATGTTTCTGAGTGTCAACAGACTACTTTACCATGTTACAAAGCTTGGGAGGTGTAGTGGTATTATAAAACTGCAACCAGTGTGGTATATGGCCACGGGGAGAGAGAGAACTCCATACCAGAAGTGTTGGAGCCATAGGATCTGTTCGGGAGGAAAGGAGAACCCTCACAACCGTCAGATCTGGAGAACGTGCACAAGGTTTAGAACCCTTTAGAGTTGCACAGGAGTGTGGAAATCGCGATATGTGAAATCCCGAATTCGTCAGGACCGTCCATAGGAAAGGACGCGTGGAGAGAGATCAGCCTTTCGCTAACTCGTGACCTGAAATGGTCTAAGGGTGAGTTGGTCACTCCAAGTCTCGAATCGCAAAAGGGATTAACAAGGGTAGAATTGGACGGTGGAGCGCTTCCAGGAAGAAGTGTCGAAATCCTATGAGTCGTCGGATCAGGGGAGGCTCACAACCATTGATCTCATACATGAATTTCCATATCGAAATTCGGGGATTGAAGTGACAAGAGATTTGTAGTCGCTGCATCGCAAACTTTCGGTTACCGAAAACCCGAAACCCCGAAATCCAGAAACGATCTACACCATAGATCATAGGAGAGGAACTTGACCGTTGGATCAAGTAGATGAATAGACTGTAATTTCATAATTTGGGCAAATGGAAGTTCGAGATGCGTAGGTGCACGAACTCCTGATGCCCGAAACTCCAAAACTAAAGGTGAAAGTAGTGGGGCCCCCTGACATCGCTGGGAGTGAGGTGGACCTTCTTAAGGACACCATCTGTCACTACCTTGGTGGGCGAAAATTGTGTTGTGGGCCCGGAGGGTAAGGAAATTGAATTTTTGGAAGTCAGGAGTTGGATAGGGAAGCGAGTGCGAGAACCTCCGGGACCAAAACCCTGAAACCCCAAAATCCCAAAACCCAAAGTTCGTTTGGAGAGCCTTGTAGCACCTAGAAGTTTAGCGTTTGGTAATGACCCATGATCGTATGGGCTAGGGACTAAGGAAATGGGAGCTATCACCCGAAAATTATAGAGCCGAGCAGAGCTCAGAAAATTCGTGGAATCAAAACATTTTCTTATTCGCGTTGGTTTATGAATGTTGTAGTTTTATTAAGGGTTTAAGGCCTTACAGACTTTGGTTGACTACATGTTGAGTGTGCAGAGTTCAACGAGTGTCAGGACAACCGCGAATTGACGCCGAGTATAGAAATGGAAGAGGTGATGATTGTCTCCAATTTAGAGAACGAAAGAGAAGGAAGGGGTGTCAACTTAGGAGTTGAAGGATCGAACTCCAATGGGCATAGAAGAGAATTGGATAAGGAAGGACATATGATGAAAATCATTGAAATATTGCAGAAAGATGCCCAGGCTCACCGAGATGATAGCCGAAATCTCATGAGAGTCAGGGATAGGCAAGGTCAATTCAACTTAAGGATGTTGAAGAGTCTGGAAAGAATAGAAAAGAAATTGGAAAAGGAGAGTGACTCAAGAAAGACAGAGAGTCGCATGACCCTTGAGAGGAAAACAAGATCAAGGAGTGTCAGTAGACATCGTCGTCACTCCCCAAAGCATTCTAGTAGGGAAGTACACAGTAGTTCAAGCCCATATCCTACCAAAAAGTACAGGAGATCTGAGATGGATGAATTGAAAGGGGAAATGAATAAGATTAAGCCTCCTACGTTTGATGGAGAACATAAGAAGGAGGAAGATGCCCAAACATGGTTGCTTGGCATGAGGAAATATTTCCAACTGCAGAATTATTCCTCTCAAGCAGAAGGAAGAATTGTGGTGTATCAACTAAAAGGAAAAACATCCATGTGGTGGGATCATCTTGTGCAGGTGAAACACATTAGAGAGAAAGATATCACATGGAAATAATTCAAGAGGTATTTCGAGAGGAAATACTTAACTAAAAGATATTATGACAGAAAGATGAAAGAGTTCTTTGAACTCAATATGAACAACAAGACCATTGATGAGTATGAAATAAAAAAAAATTGGAATTACTAAAGTATGTTCCATTCATCAAAGATGAGGCTGTCAAGTTTCAGAGGTATCTGAGTGGACTGCCACCTCCCATTGGTGACAAGATTTAGTATCATGATCCTAAGACTATGGAAGAAACGATAAGAAGAACGAAGTGATTATTTGAACAGCAAAGAGAAAATCCTACCTTTTGGAAGTCTTGGGATGACCAGAAGAAGTTTAAGAAAGAACGGAGGCAGAAGGGAAACAAACCTCCATTTTTCAGAAATAGTCCTCTAGGACATCCATCGTTTAGAGAGTCGAGAATGGTTGAAGTGGGAGAACAAAGACTGAGACAGACGCCCATTCAGTGTTGGGGTTGTAAAGAGAACCACAAATACAGAGATTGTCCCCATAAAAATGGCAAAGCAAGAGCTATCCATAATGTTCAACAAGCTAAAACAGTGGAGGACATGGGCAATATAATGCCAAGGATCTATGCGGCCCTGGACAATAAGCAAGCTAAATTTCAGTTGCACATGATTGAAGTGAAAGGTATGATTAACAACCAACCATTTATTATTTTAATTGATTCAGGGGCTAGACATAGTTATATAGACCCTAGAGTGGTGGAAAGTTTGCATTTATCAAGAAGCAAACATGAAAAGTCTTGGTTAGTGTAGCTAGCTATAGGAACCAAGAGGAAAGTCACGGAGTTAGTCAAGTCCTGTCCTGTAGACATGAATGTATTGAGCACGAAGGCCGATTTGAATATTCTGCTTTTAGGCTCTTATGACTATTTAATTGGGATGGACTGGTTGGACCAACACCATGCTCTCCTGGACTGTCGTAACAAGGAATTTACATGCCTGGATGAGGAGGGGAATCGAAAAATAGTCCAAGGAATTCCTAGAGCTATTACTATTAGAGAAATCTCAGCAATGCAGCTGAAGAAGTGCTATAGAAAAGGTTGTCAATTGTTTGCAGCCCATGTGGGGGAAACACCTAAGGATAAGGTGTCAAGTGTTGAGGATCATGAGGTACTTAAAGAGTTCGAAGATGTATTCCAGGAAGTACTTGGACTACCTCTGAAAAGGGATATCGATTTCTCTATAAATTTGATGCCTGGAGCAGCTCCAGTGTCGAAAGCTCCTTATAGAATGAGTACGCCAAAGCTTAAAGAGTTGCAATTGCAGCTTGAAGAGATTCTAAAGAAGTGGTACATTCACCCAAGCGTATCACCCTAGGGTGCCCCATTCCTATTCGTGAAAAAGAAGGATGGGATGGTGAGGTTGTGCATTGATTTCAAACAGTTGAACAAAGTAACTGTCAAGAGCAAGTATCCTCTACCAAGGATCAACGATCTTTTCGATCAGTTGAAAGGTGTGAAAATATTTTCGAAGATAGATCTCAGATCAGGATATCACCAGGTAAGGATAAAGGATGAAGACATCGGCAAGACCGCCTTTAGAACAAGGTATGGTCAATACGAGTTCACAGTGGTACCGTTTGGGTTGTCGAATGCACCTGATGTTTTTATGTCCTTGATGAATGGTGTATTCAGGGACTATCTAGACAAGTTTGTCATAGTCTTCCTAGATGACATTTTGGTGTATTCCAAGTCAAAGGAAGTGCATGAACAACACTTGAGGATGGTGTTGCAAGTGTTAAGAGAACACCAACGATATGCCAAGTTGAGCAAATGCTCGTTTTATCAAAGTTAGATCCATTACTTGGGGCACATTATTTCAGAAGAAGGGATCGTCGTGGATCCTGAGAAGGTTGAGGCCATTAGGGAATGGTCAACACCAAGGAATGTGGCAGAATTTGGATCCTTTATGGGTCTAGCGGGCTATTACAGAAGGTTTATCACAGGGTTCTCAAAGATAGCTCACCCTATCACTTCCTTGCAAAGGAAGGAGAAAAAGTTTCAGTGGACTGGAGAGTGTGAGAAAAGTTTCCAGTGATTGAAGAAGCTATTAACCAGCGCTCCAATCTTGAGGATTGCATATCCAAATGTGGATTTCGTAGTATGTACTAATGCATGCAAAGAAATACTGGGAGGGGTTCTCAATCAGAATGGATTTGTAATATGTTATGAGTCCAGGAAGATGAAAGAGCACGAAAAGAATTATGCCACTCACGATTTGGAGTTGGCAGCACTCATTCACGCTCTGAGGAAATGGAGACATTACCTCATGGGAAGGAGATTTGAATTGAGAACAAACCACAACGATCTGAAATATTTGTTTGATCAGCCAACCTTAAACGCTAGACAAAGTAGGTGGCTGGAATTTATGTGTGAATACGACTTTGAGATCAAGCATATCAAAGGAAAGGAGAATAAAGTGGTTGATGCACTCAGCAGGAGGGTGCATGAATTACATGTTATAGCCATTAGCATGTATTGGACTAATATTAAAAGCATAATTATGGAGTCTGCAAATGTAGATCTGCAGTACAAAGAATTGGTAGCCAAGATACAGCAGGGTAAAATTCCACAGAAGATGGAAATTTATAAACTGGAAACAGATGGAATACTATTGTACACGAATAGAATTTTTGTACCCAATGTCCAGTGCTTGAAACAAATGATTTTGTAGGAGATGCATAATGTGCCTTATGCAGGGCACCCTGGATATCAGAAAATAGTAGCAGCAGTCAAGAGCCATTACTTTTGGCCGGGTATGAAGAGAGAGATCATTGAATACATCGCCAGATGTATGGAGTGCCAGAAATTTAAAGCTGAGCATAGGCACCCAATAGGGTTGCTGCAACCTTTACCCATTCTTGAGTGGAAGTGGGAAGTAGTAACGATGGATTTTATTACGGGATTGCCCAGAACAGCCAAGCTACATGATTCAATCATGGTAGTGGTGGACAAGATTACAAAAGCTTCCCATTTTATTCCACTGAAAACTACTCACAAGGTAGCAGATGCTGTTGATATTTTCCTAAAGGAAGTGGCATGATTGCATGGAATTCCTAAAACAATTGTGTCTGACAGAGATCCGAAATTCACCTTGAATTTATGGAAAGGATTGTTCAAAGGATTCAGAATGAATCTGAACTTTAGTACAACTTATCATCCTGAGTCTAATGGATAGACAGAGAGGGTGAATAGAGTAATAGAAGACATACTAGGAATGTATGTGATGGACAAACCATCAAGATGGGAAGACTACCTACACTTGGTAGAATTCGCCTACAACAATGGGTATCATGCATCGTTGCAGAAGAGCCCATTTGAAGCACTTTATGGAAGAAAGTGCAATACTCTAGTGAACTGGGATAATCCAGCTGATAGAGCAGTAGTTGGGCCAGAGTTGCTCAAGGAGATGGAGGACCAAATGATAAAATTTAAGCAAAATTTGAAAGTTGCCCAGGACAGGCAGAAAATTTATGTTGATAAGAATAAAACCCATAGAGAGTTAAAAGTGGGTGATCGTGTTTTCCTGAAAGTGAAAGCTAATAGGAGTTCCCTGAAGCTGGGAAGTTGCACCAAGTTGGCAACCAGATTTTGTGGGCCATTTGAAATTCTGGAAAGGATTGGAATAGTTGCATATATGCTTGCATTACCTGCATCTATGACTGTAGATAATGTGTTTCATGTTTCATTGCTTAAGAAATATATACCAGATGCTAATCATGTTATCGATTGGGATGTGATTCAGGTGGAACAAGAAGGTGTCCTACAAGTGCATCATGTGCGCATATTGGACAGGAAAAAAAAACAGCTCCGGAAATGATCTATAGGGCTTGTAAAGGTCCAGTGGACCTGGTACGGTCCTGAGGACGCAACATGGGTGCATGAAGATGTTATGCGGGCAGAGTACCCGCATCTTTTGAAAATTTTGAAAAGCGTGCAGATGCAGTGTAAAGTTGCACTGAGAACAGTGCAAAAATAAGGGGAGGGGATTGTAATGTCCCCAAGGCCGATCCCTGTTGTAAATCATGTCTATGAAGTATAAATCTTGCATTATGAATTGTAATTATGTTTTGTAGGATGGTGAGGAAAGTTTATATAAGCTAGTGGGCTTATGTTTTATTAGGCCAAGAGCCTAAGTGTTAAGGCTGGGAGCCTGCTTTTGTATATGTAATCATGCAGAACATTAATAAAAATATAAACACCGCTGCGTGCAGACCGACCATGATGAATGAGTGATGGGGGACTAAGCTTCCACAAAGTGGGTAAGGGATTGGGGGCTGGAAGGTTGGGAAGAGAGGCTAAGTGTTGAGCCTAGGGGCTTAAGTCCTTGAGAATAATATTTTAATATTATTCCAAAGCCATGTGAAATATTTTTTTTGTCCTAAGTTCCTGGAGAGGAACGCATGCTGATGGAGTGCATGCAGCATCATGGGTGACATGTGTCGACCCAAGCACATGCAGTTAAAACCAGAGAAGTGATTCGTGTTGAGGGTTCCTCCTCCATTTGACCATCGACTATCTGAATCATGAATCCCGTGGCCTCTGTATTCAACCTCTGCATACCCTCACGCAACTTGGAAACCATAAAACTGTAATGTTTTCCTGAGAAGCCGACATATCCATCGTCTGAACCGTTTGAGTCTGTGTTCGACCTCTGCGTTGATTCCTTGTCACGCACCCTGAAACTAGTGGAAAACCCATGGATTGAGTCATGTCACCTGTGTATGATGTGAGCCCAGCCTATTCTCTCTTGCAAAGTCAAGTCTATACCTGAATTGTCTTTGGGTTGTTACCTTCTGTTTTTCTTGAGTGGAATTGACCAGTTGTTGTTGTTGTTATCCTCACCTTGCGGAAATTGGGCTAAAACTGGTTGAAGAAGTGGGTTGTCAAGCCCGTCATTGAAGAGGCAGGTTGTACGGCCTGTGAGCATCTCTCTCCAGGTGAGAGAGTCTACTGGGAAGTGGTTTTCCCCTAGAGAGAGTCCAGCACCAACTTCAAAGCTCTGAAAATTCTTGATTTGGCCTGTTATCGAGGCCCAGAGAGGGAGGTGAAGCACCGATGGACTGTGCTTGTGAAGGTGTATACTCCTAGGTGGAACAGGCATGTGGGGAATGAGAGTTTGTTAGTAGTGGGAATAAGAAGGAATCCTGGGAAGAATCCTTCTAGTTATCCTGTGCAGTTTTTCCTGTAACCTTAGCCTAGACTAGGATTCCTTGCCTTGGGTGGAACTTAGTCCCAGCTCGGGGGTGACCTACTGCTAAGAGTGATGAGTAGCATGGTCTCAGGATGGGAGGTTCGTGGAAGGTCGCACGTAGTTGGTGGAATTACCACAGTTTCAAAGATAAGTATTAGCTTATGCTTAATATTATGTTTTGCATGCCTGTGATGCTTATATGTATCATGTATTCTGTTTTGCATATGGATTATTGTTAATGACAGGGATTATTTATGTTAGCAGTAATCTTGTGCTTACAATGAATTAAATGTGTTTAATATGACTTAAATGCATGTTATTAATTAAGTATGAGAATGATGTTGTTCTGCACAGTAGCGTTTTCCCAGCAAAGTGGGATGTAAGGCCAGGGGGGGAGCGTTACATGTGTATCCGCAATTTGATCCCTGGATGCTTGTTGCATGCAGTCAATGTTGAGATCTGTTGGTGTCAATTGTTCTGTTATCTCTGAGGTGTCCAATAATTGTGGGAAATATGGTCGAATGAGAGCCACATTGAACACTGGGTGCAGACCAAGGAACAGAGGAATGTTGAGCTCAAAATCATTATCTCCCACAACCTTGATGATGGTGTAAGGCCCATAACGAAGTGGATGAATATTTCGATGGGACCATGTAAGGCATTCTTTTTGCAAATGTAGCCAAAATTTGTCTCCCACTTGAAACTTGTGTGGCACCTGGTGTTGATCATGGTGTTACTTGTACTTGTCATTTGACTTCTGTAAAATCTCCTGAACTTGTTGGCAGATGTGTTGGATCCACTCAATGAAACGGGTGGCTTTATCAACTTCAGCTGGAGCAGGTGATGAGTCGATCGGGGTGGTCAGAAAGAGTAGTGCAACGTCCATGGAACCCAATGGTTGGAATCCCAATCCCACCTGAAAGGGGTTGTGGCCGATTGAGCTATGGAGGGATTGGTTGTAGCTGTGTTGAATGTATGGGAGATTATTGTCCCATGTGTGGGGGTGCTTGGAATTGTACATGTGCAGGATAGTCACGATCATCCGATTGACGACCTCGATTTGGCCATCTGTTTGTGGATGGAAGGTCGTGGATTTGGTGAGCTTGGTGTCTAGTAGTGACCAGAGGCTCGACCAGAATGTGTTGAGGAACTGACTGCCCCGATCAGAGACAATGGTTTGTGGGATTCCAAAATATACCCACACTTGCTCAAAGAAGAGCTTGGCAATAGCCTCCACGGTGATTCTCTTCTTGCAGGGGGGCATAAACGGCATTTTAGAAAAGCGATCAACAACCATGAAAATACAGTCATTCCCCCACTTGGTGGTCAGAAGTCCCAACATGTAATCCATTGAGATGGATTCCCATGGCCTGTCAGGAGTAGGCAAAGGGGTGTACAAGCCTTGTTTCTTACTAGTGGGCTTAGAAATAGCGCAGGTAGTGCAGGACCTGATATATTTGTTGACATCTTGTCGAAGTTTTGGCCAGTAGAAATGTTGTTGTAGCACTGCCACTGTCTTTTCGATGCCGAAATGTCTTGCTACCCAACTATAGTGGGCTTCCTAAATCAGCTTTGCATGCTCACTTGATGGAATGCAGAGATGGTCCATATGGAACAACAATCTATCTCGAATATGGAAATTAGTGACCACTGAGTGTGTACCCAACATTTTGTAAGTGTTGGCAAAATCAGGGTCTGTTTCATAGAGTTGGGTCCACCCATAGGTTTCGTGGTTGCAAGAGTCTAGCACTATGGTGAGTGTTGCGACTGGAGGTTGGTTGAGGCAATCAACAACTCGGTTGGTACTTCCTATTTTGTGTTTGATGTTGAGGTGGAACTATTGTAAGTATGTGGACCACTTCTGATGGAGGTCATTCTGCAATTTTCCTTGGTCTACATGAACTGCAAGAGCTTATGATCAGTATGGATGACTGTCTCTTTCCCAAGAATGTAATGCCTCCACTGTCAGTAGGCTTGCACAATTGAGTACATTTCTTTTTTGTAAGTAGGGTACTTATGGATTACATCTGATAGTGTCTCATTGTGATAGGCCATAGGGTGGCCGTGCTGATTGAGAACTACACCCACAACATATTTTGAAGCATCTGTCTCGATCTCAAAGGGTTTTTGTAGGTTAGGTAATGAGATTACTAGTGTTGAGAACAAACGTTGCTTCAAATCATCGAACGCTTGTTGTTTATATAGACCCCAAACAAATTTTCCCTTACCACCTCCTCTAGTTACTTAGCTGAGGGCCCATGCAATATGGAGAACCCCAACACGAACCTGCGATAAAAATTGGCCATGCCTAGGAAGCTTCAAAGCTCAGTGAGTGTGGTTGGTGCTGGCCAATCACGGATGACCTGGATTTTGGCTGGATCCACATGTACACCATTATGATCCATGATGTAACCGAGATATTATACCTGATCCATGCTGAAGGAGCATTTTTCTAAATTGGCATATAACTTGTGTTGTCGCAGGGTGTGAAGAACCTGTTGAATGTGATGCAAGTGTTTCATCCATGTCCTGTTGTAGATGAGTATGTCATCCAGATAGACCACTACAAAAGTATTGGTGAAAGGTCACAGGATATCGTCCATCATCCTCACGAAAGTCACTAGAGCATTTGTCAAGCCAAAGGGCATGACCAACCATTTGAAGAGACCTTCTTTCAACTTGAAGGCGGTCTTCCATACATCTGTCTACTCAATTGGGACTTGGTGGTAGACAGACTTCATATCAATCTTGTTGAAGTATTTGGCCCCCTTGAGTTGATCAAGGAGATCGTCGATTTGGGGAATTGGGTACCGGTTCCTGACTGTAATTTTATTTAGGGCCTGGTAATCAATGCAGAGTCTCTAGGTCCCGTCTTTCTTATGTACTAGCACGATCGGGCTCCCACAAGGTGATGAGATGGTACAGATGTGGCCCCTGTGGAGTATTTATTAGATCTATCGCTTGATCTCCTCATTCTCTAAAAGGGAGCGGCGATATACTGGCCCATTTGGTAGCAGTGCGTCGAGGGTCAGATCAATGGGATGCATGCCCTGACAGTGTAGAGGTACCCCAGTTAGTGAGGAGAAGATATATTGGTATTCCTCCATGACCTAATCCACTTGCTTCTGTTTTGTGGAGAGGTTGGTCGCGGAGGTCCTCGATGTGGCTACAATCTTCCGCTCGTTCTGAGAGAGAATCACAAAGAAGACAAACTTGTCGATTTGTGAGATGACCTTCCTGCATTGCTTGGCAGAGATCAAGGAAATAACACTAGGTGGGATGGCCTCGGGTATCCTATACAATTTCCTGTTCAAAGTACTAATAACACTACGAGGCCTAGATTCATATACCTCATGATGTTTCCATAAATATGCTTGTCCCAAAAGAACATCACAAACTTCAAGAGGAGCAACGTCACATATTACCTCATCTTTGAAGGGCTTGATGTCATATGAAAGTCGACACTGTTGGCTGACACAGAGGTTGCTTCCTTGGCAGAGCCATCCAATGGTGTAGGGTTGTGGGTGCAGTGTTGTTGGCACGGCTAGCCGCTTGACGACCTCTGCTGAGATGAGGTTCTTCTTAATACTGCTATCAATGATGAAGTGTAGCGGGGTGCCCTTCACCAACATCTGTGAATGAAAAAGGTGCTCACCTTCCTCTGGCTCGTCCATTTCACTAGGTTGGACCTTGGTAGTGGAAATGGTGGCACTGTGTTCTGCATCGATGATTTGTTTTCCCCTTTCTGATTCAGACTCAAAGTCTGACCCCACATCTAAATCAGAGGCTTTCACCTCAGTCACCAGTGACTGCTTTGTGCGACAATTAGCGGTGTTGTGCCAGGGGCTCTTATGGAAGTCACACCACTTCCCGGTATCTTTCTTCGTCTTTTCGGTGTCCCCTTTTTCTTGTGGCTTAGGCTAGTGGACCTGAAGTTGTACATCTTTTCTCTGTCCTTTTTTTTTGCAGGTTGGGGCTACCTTTTCCCTTCTTTTTCTGTGAGGGGTTTCCTGTCCCAAATTTCCGTGCCTTTTGTTTGAGTTTCTGCTCGATTTTGACGACATATCTATAGGCCGCGCCCAAGGACAAGATGTCTAGAAACTCCATTTCATCCTTAATGTATCTGTGCAGATCACCACAATACTTGAGAATCAAATGTCAGTCAAAATCTTTGATACCCAACTTGGTGCACAAGGTATGGAAGATATTTGTAAACTCTGGCATGGATTGGTCTCTTTCCTTCTGCAGTGTGGTCTATTTTGTATACAGGTCATCATAACTTCTAACAGGGTAATATTGTTCTTTAATAGCATCCCTGAATGACTCCCAGGTGACTGTGATTGTAAATAATGAGGGTTCCTCTGTTTCCTTCTGCTCACAAAAATTCTCCCACCAATCTTTGACGTGGAGAATGGCTTTGAGGAGCGCAAAAGTAATTATTTCTCTATTTGAGAAGTTATGAACAGAAAAATACCCTTCTAGCAAATTCAACCACTTGTCTACAACATCTACGTCTATCTATCCTTCAAATATAGGAATATCAAAGTTGATTTGTACCATGAAAGGGGCGGCACTATTGCTTGAGGAGTATGTGCCGCCTGTTGGTAGCCACCGAAGGATTTGCGCAAAATTATCCATCATTTCGTTCCTCTACTACGTGAGGGATTCCTCGTGCAACATTTTGAAAGGATCTCTTGTCCCATCGTCTTTATTTTCAAATACCATGAGAGGTTTCTTGGGTGTGCGATAGATTTTTTTCTCTATGATACCACTGATCTGGATTTTATGAGCAGAATGAAGTGGATGCATATTATTATTAATCTTTAATACATAAACATATAACATGTATGCGATAAAACAACAGAGATACAGTAAAATTAGTTTCTATTAACTCAGGAAATAAGCCGAACTGTAAAATGCAGCAGAAAACAAGCTTGCTAGAATGGTGGCGGCTTATCTCTGAGAAGAGATGTGACTGTTGCGCTCATTCACAAGAAGATGAGTACAATGAGGCTCTGAAGGAATTTTTACAATAAATATGAATTCCAAAACCCTAAACATCCAAAAACCTAACCCTGGGAGATGAAGCGCCACAAGTCATGTGGGCCTTGTTGGGGTAAGTTAGTACATTAACTTCCTGTGGTCGTAACTTTTTCATACGATCTTCGTTTAGGGTGCACGATAGCTCGTTGGAAAGATATTGATGAGGAGATTCATTTAGGGGGATCAATTAGTGTAATTCCCCCAACCTTTACATCCCACTTGGTCGGTAAAATACTACTGTGTGGAACACATCATTCTCATACTTAATTAATAACATGCATTTAAATCAAATTAAACACATTTAACTCAGAGTAAGCATAAGATTACTGCTAACATAAATAATCCCTGGCATTAACAATAATTCATATGCATAACAGAATACATGATACATATAAGCATCACAGGCATGCAAAACATAATATTAAGCATAAGCTTATACTTATCTTTGAAACTGTGGTAATTCCACCAACAACGTGCAGGCCTTCCACGAACCTCCCAGCCTTAGACCACGCTGCTCATAATGCTTAGTAGTGGGTCACCCCCGAGCTAGGACTAAGCTCCACCCAAGGCAAGGAATCCTAGTCTAGGCTGAGGTTACAAGGAGAACTACACAGAATAATCGGAAGGATTCTTCCCAGGATGCCTTCTTACGCCCACTACTCACGGACTCTCATTCCCCACATGCCTGTTCCGCCTGAGAGTATACATCTTCACAAGCACATTCCATTAGTGCTTCACCTCCCTCTCTAGGTCTCGAAAATAGGCCGGATCAGGAAGTCTTAAAGCTTCATAGCTAGTGTTGGAATCTCCCTGGAAGAATACCACTTCCCATCAGACTCCTTCACCTGTTCTCACAAGCCTGACAAACTATCTCTTCAACCGCAACCACCTCCCTCACCTGGAGAGAGTGTTACACACAGGCCAGACAACCTATTTCCTTCAACTCGATTTCCAACACAGTCGGGCAACCACGAGGATCCACACGAACATAAAATGGTCTGCAAGCCACACGCATTCAAGCACTGCGCGACCACAACAGTCCACTAGAAACACAGACACGAGCTTCCCAAAACTAGTGACAGATAGATGCTACAGCATAACAAGGCTCAGCAATTACGAGACATTCGGTTTTTCCTAACCAACAATACATGACAAACTCATGGCTCAGGTTTCGAGGATGCGTGAGGGTGTATAGAGATCCCATGCAAAGACTTAATGGTTCAGGTAAGGATTCCCTAGAACAAACACTGAAACAGAGGTCGATCCTAGACACCCACGAGTTCAGACGGAGGATGGAGAATGGGAGGTCGAACCCAGACTCGACGATTTTGACAGAGGGTGTATCGGCTCCTCCAGAAATCAACACAGGCCTTTTTGGTTTGTCCCTGAGTTACGTGAGGGTATTCAT
>JZKD02S2011592.1:9428-31085 GCA_000966675.3 Picea glauca
TTGGCCATATAAGGTCCATATGAAAGATCTTACATAAAACATACGTGTAACAATAATCCATGAGGCACATAACAACCAAAGAAATGGAAACCACATGGAGAGAAGAAGTTCTTATGAAACTAGAAATTAGAAAAGTAACCAACTCATTAAGATTTCTTAACATTTATGCTATTTTCTCTTAATTGATTTTTTATTTTATTTTTCATATTTTTATAATAGTACAACCTATTATAATAATATTTAAATAATATATATATATATATATAAAATTAATGCAACTTTTACTTGTATTATAACAAATCCTACCTTTACTAAATACCTTTTTTATTTGAAAATCATAATAATTAATACATGAAAACACAATTTCAACCATAAATCATACATATATTATCAAATATATATCCATTAGAATTTATCATAATACAACAAACACTCACATATACACAATTTATAAGCTTTTAAATCCATTAAAACTCATCCGATACCTTATTAGGCTTTTGATATGAGGTGAATCAAATCAAACCTTTGAATAAAACCAAGCTGACAATCCTTAGGAATCCACAAAGACCAAAAACCAGAAGAGAGAAAATCCCACTTTCATTATGGATAGCCATCTCATCGCGATTAATAGCCATTCCTCTACTGTACATGTAGGAGTACATGGGAGTGGGATGGAGTTAATTCCCATATCATCAATGTAAGGTTTACATGCTAGTTGTCCATAATCTCCATTGACATACATATCCTAAAGTTTGTCCATAATCTCCATTGACATACATATCCTAAAGTTTGATAAGCTAAATATCATAGGAGGCAAGCATTGATATGGACCTCCCCATTTATACTCAACATTATGATGTTTAATGCAACCACCTTCTTTGCTTTGATACTAGTCACGTTTAATGAATTCCCTCAACACATAATGGTATTATATAAGCTCAAAACTCCTTGCCACCCCTTTGAACTCTATGAATAAGTATGGAGAGTCTCGAATTCTAAGAGATCAATTGGTTTCTCATTTTTCAAATTATTATCGAGGAGTATTTGATTACAATTAGATTATTGATTCCCCTTTATTTGAGAATAATTAAACCTTGATGCAATGCCACTGCTTCTTCTTGATTGTTGGTGGATTCTTCTAGCCCCCAGGCAAATCTTATTTCATGATTTCCTTCTAGGTGAAAGATGACCCCCCTAGACGCACCTGCCACCCCTACCGTTATATAGTCATGTACACAAAATTTTGTTTGATATTTTTTACCACAACAGGACATCACTTTTGGACCTTTATGATCCATCATAGTCCATAAACACAAAATTAGACACATGCATGCTTACATACTGATGTAGGAGAATTGCTCACTCATCAAGCGAGCCAGTGCGTGGAGCAGAAAGGACAACTGGGAAGTGCCAGCACACATTTTGAAATGCTTGGAAATTGTTGCGCGCTCTTTAATAAAGGCATTCATAAAGAAGCACACTTGTATTGTAAAGGGGACCTTGAACCTTTAAGCTCTCGTCCTTAGTAGATAGGAAGGCATTAAATAGATTTAATGTAAAGTAGATAGGATATTAAATTTTGAATTTAATAGATTTAGAGCTTGAGAGGGAAACGAGATATAGACACCCTCCTTTGTACATTGTAACGGATGAGAAACATGAGCAAGAAGAGAGAGCGGAGCAGAGAATTGTATGAAGAACACCCATGTACAGATTGAATTAATGGAAGAAAGCTTTGATTCAATTCCATGGTTATGTGTTATTTCTCTGTGTGTTGATGTTATGCTCATGAGTATTTGCTTCCTGTCATGCATTTGCTTTATATGCTGTGTATGTGATTTCATGGTTTATTTGAAATCTGAGAGAAGGAGTGAATGAGTTTCAATTGTTTCTCTAAGTGAGCCAGAAGATTCCTGCAAGGAGTGCAGTTGAATTGTCCGCAAGGAGTGCGTGACTGCAGGGTTTGCTTAGAGATAGCTTTTGTTTCCATTCATCTCAGAAGTGCAGATTTGGCACCAGAGCCATGCAAGGCGTGCGCAGGCTGGATGAAGACTCAGAGTTGCGATTCTGAGTAAAGAGTTGAAGACTACTGCTGCAGGTCAGTGCGCAGAGTCAAAGAACTTCAACACTTAGCGGTTGTTGAAGATTTTTCGCAAGGAGTGTGTGCAAAACCGTCCTCGAAAGGACTTGAGGAGTCGAGAAAAAGCTAAGGAGAGATAAACCTTTGAATTTTTCGAAGGACTGCGCAGGGAAGTTTCACATTGAAGTGTTCGAGTAGGGGCCGAAACTTTGAGTGCAGGAATTCGAAGTCCGAGAGAGCAGGGGCGTCGATCGGTATCACTGGGAGCATGACTCTATTCATGGACCGGGCATATCGGCGTTTCGCGTGAAAGCGATTGGAAATTTGGATGTGGGGGAACACGAGGCGCGAAGTTCCGAGGAATTTTGTAGATTGCGGGGACCACAAGAGTGGTGACGTGGCAGGTGATCTCGGGACATCGAGTCTCGGGAGTGGAAGGGCCAATAAATTGATCCCACGAGTGACGAGGTTGCGAAAAGGTGAGATAGCGAGTTTTTCAGAGTCTCGGCATCTCGGACTATCGAGACTCGGAAGGCGGAGGAAGTATTGTTGAAGGTTGCGAGGTGGCGATAGGACCGAAGTTCCGATAGCAGAGAAAGAAATCCATCGTGGACTGACATATCTCAGGTCTCGGGGATCCGAAGAGGTAACGCATAGCGGTTGGACTCGCGAGTAGAGAAGCCCCGATCCTCCGAAGAAAGAAGCGGAGGTCGCACAAGGTAGAATCTGTGGGTGCAGAATTCCCGATAGGGAAGTGGAAGAACCGTTAATTTCTTCGGGCCGAAGGGAAGAGAAGGTCCTGGTGATCGCGATCGTTCTCCGAGGAGTGGGGAAGATTGCACCAAGTTGGTATTAGAGTGGGAATATCTTTTCTTTCTGTAGCAGAGAAGAGGATTCATCATGCCACCGAGAAGAGAAAGACAATCACCAGATCCCAAAGACAGGGAGGTGCGAAGAAGAGGTAGGCTAGTAGGGAATCCAGAAATGGAGCGCCAAATGAGAGATCTCCGAGCAAGACTCGAGGAGATGGAGACAACACAGAGACACGGAGTCAGCGCTGGAGAGTTCAGTGATTCCAAGGTGGAAGAAGAAGCTAGACATGCAGAAGAGGTCACAGCAGAAGACGCGTCAACCAAGTGGTTGATCAAAGCCATCGCCCGGATGAGTTCAAAGACCAAAATGGATATTCCATCTTACGAGGGAAGCCTGGATGTAGAAGAGTTGCTGGACTGGATCCGAGCTCTTGACACCTACTTCGACTATGAGGATATCAAAGAGGACAAGAAGGTAAGGCATGCTTTCACTAAGTTGAAAGGACATGCAGCCTTATGGTGGGACGAGCTGCAAGCAGACAAACGTTCCAACGACAAACAAAAGATAAAAAGTTGGGATAGAATGATCGCGAAGATGAAAGCGAAATTCATCCCCAGAGATTATCAGATCACACTGTTCAGGCGAGTGCAGAACCTGAGACATAAGTTGATGACAGTGAAGGAGTACACCGAGGAGTTTTACAGACTCAATATCAGAGCAGGTCATCGGGAGAGCGATGATGAGAAGGTGGCGAGATACCTGAATGGTTTAAGATATGACATTCAGGATGAGTTGAGCATGGTAACCATCAGGACAACTGAGGATGCTTACCAGATGGCTCTGAAAGCCGAAGAAAAGTTGAGCCGTAAGCAAGGTCAGCGAGGGTGAGATAGAAGTCAGCCCAAAGGAAAGACAGTTGCCCAGGAAAAATTCCAGAAGCCCAAGGAGGAATGGCAGAAACCTCGGGGCCAGATTGAAAGAGGTGGAACCTCGCAATGAGGACAGCCATAGGTTGAACAGAGAAGACAACAGAATGATCAGCGAGGAGATTATGCTGATGCAAACACTCTTCCTCATACTAGAGGTCGAGGTAGGGGAAGAGGTGGAGTTATCACATGTTTCACATGTGGGAAGAATGGGCACATGTCATTTGAGTGTCCAGAGAAGAAGCAAGCCGGAGGAGAAGCTCACATCACTGAAGTGCAGAGGCGTGATGTTGAGAACGAAGATGCAGACAGTGAAAGATCGCTTGGGATGCATAAAGTTCTCTTAACACCTGAGAAGGAGGTGGAGGACACAACTCAAAGGAGCCGACTGTTCAGGACAGCTTGCAAAGCCAAAGACCGGAAATGCAAGGTCATCGTGGACAACAAAAGCACAAACAATCTCATTTCAACCGAGATGGTAGAAAATCTAGAGCCGGAGACAACTAATCACCCGAGTCCATATAAAGTCTCGTGGCTACAGAAAGGACACCAGGTAAGTGTTACGAAACAATGCTTGGTTGAATTCAAGATAGGTGGGTATAATGATAAAATTCTATGTGATGTTATTCCCATGGATGTATGTCCTGTATTGCTGGGTAGACCATGGCAATATGACATAAATGTTGTTCATGACGGGAGGATGAACACATATACCTTGGAAAAGGATGGGAGAACACACAGGTTGCTTCCGATAAAAGATAAACAAGTGAAACCGGAAGTAAGCAATATGATACTTCTCATGAGTGGGAAGGAACTTCTCAATGAGATGGAGAAGAAGGAAGATCCACAATTCTTTGTGGTCAGGAAACCGAGAATTGTCCTGACTAGCACAAGAGTGGACGACTTACCAGATGAGATTCATGAACTGCTGGGAGAGTTCGCTGGCATCATCGTGGATGAATTACCTCATTCGTTGCCACCAATGAGAAGTGTGAGTCACCACATAGACCTCATACCTGGAGCGAGTTTTCCGAACAAGGCTGCATACATATTGACGCCGCAGGAGAATGAGGAGGTCAAAAGGCAGGTACAGGATCTGCTGGATAAAGGATTGGTCAGAGAGAGTCTGAGTCCGTGTGCTGTTCCGATAGTACTAAGTCCAAAGAAAGATGGAGGTTGGAGGATGTGTATAGACTTCAGAGAGATCAACAAAATCACCATCAGGTACATATTTCCATTGCCGAGAATGGATGATCTAATGGATTGCCTGAGCGGGGAAAAATTATTTTTCAAAGATTGACTTGAAGAGCGGATATCACCAGATTCGTATGAGAGAGGGTGATGAATGGAAGACAACATTCAAGACAAACGAAGGTTTGTACGAATGGCTGGTCATGCTGTTTGGCTTGACAAACGCGCTGAGCACATTCATGAGACTGATGAATGAAGTCCTGAGGGAATTCATCGGGAAGTTTGTAGTCGTATATCTGGATGATATATTGATCTACAACAAGACCAAGGCTGAGCATTTGAAGCATTTATCCATTGTGATGAGAAGACTACAGTAGGAAAAGCTGTTGGTCAACATGAAGAAGTGTTCCTTCATGAAGACAAAACTCATTTATTTGGGTTTTGTCATATCAACGAATGAGTTAAAGATGGATCCTGAAAAGGTGAACGTGATTAAGAATTGGCCATCACCGAGAAATATTTTTGAGGTGAGAAGTTTCCATGGATTGGCTAGTTTCTACAGAAAGTTCATTAGGAATTTCAGTGGAATTAGTGCAGCGATGATGAACACCATGAAAAAATGACATAAAGTTTTTCATTGGACAACAGAGGCTGAGAAGAGCTTCAATCTGTTGAAGAGGAAGATCACAGAGCAACCAATTCTGGTGTTGCCTAATTTCCATAAGACATTTCAGGTGAAATGTGATGCAAGTGGGTATGCCGTAGGAGGGGTCTTGAGTCAGGATGACAGGCCAGTCACATATTTCAGCGAGAAGTTGGATGACGCAAAGCTGAAATACTCCACATATGATAAGGAATTTTATGCCATTATCCAGGCATTAAAGAAGTGGAGGCATTACTTGATCCCAAAGGAATTTGTTCTGTATAGTGATAATCATGCATTGCAGTTTGTGAGTCAACAAGATAAGTTGAACCAGAAGCATGCAAAATGGTTAGAGTATATGTAGAATTTCACATTTGTGATCAAACACATTTCAGGGATTGCTAACAAAGTGGCTGACGCTTTGAGCAGGAAATGTTTGTTGCTGCAGGAGTTCAGAGTCAAAACCTTGGGTTTTGAAAATCCGAAGAATATGCATGCAGGTGATGCAGATTTCGGGGAAGCATACGAAGCAGCCGAGAACCCAGTTCTCAGGGATCGGAGCCCATGGATAGACTACATGATCCAGGAGGGATTGCTATTCAGAAGCAATCAACTGTGCATTCCAAATTGCTCCATGAGGGAGAATTTGCTGAAAGAGAAGCACAACGGAGGCTTAGCAGGTCATTTTGGGCACGACAAAACGTTCGTGAAGCTGAGCGAATCATATTTTTGGCCGGGCATGAGAGAAGATGTAAAATGATTTGTTGACAGATGCATGATTTGTCAACATTCGAAGGGCTGAAGGAAAAATGCAGGTTTTTATCAGCCCTTGCCCATACCGGAGAGGCCATGGGAGGCACTTAGCATGGATTTTGTGTTGGGACTGCCAAGGACGCAGAGAGGGGTTGATTCCATATTTGTAGTGGTTGACAGGTTTTCGAAGATGGCACATTTTATTCCGTGTCAGAAGACCAGCGATGTGACCCACATCGCAAACTTGTTTTTCAAAGAGGTTGTTAGACTCCATGGATTGCCGAGAAGCATAGTCTCGGACAGGGATACGAAATTCATAGGTCATTTTTGGAGGACGCTATGGAAAAATATAGGAACTAATTTGGCATTTAGTTCAGCTTACCATCCGCAGACAGACGGACAGACCGAGGTGTTCAACAGAAGTCTTGGAGACTTGCTGAGAAGCTTGGTGACATAGCACCACAGCAGCTGGGACAACATATTGCCACAGGCAGAGTTTGCATACAATGATTCTGCGAATCGGAGTACAGGAAAAAGTCCATTCCAGATTGTGTATGGGACACAACCGAGGGGAGTTTCTGAACTCAGGAAGTTAGAACAAACTACGACTAGCAGCGCGAGCGCAGAGGAATTCGCTGAAGCGATGAAAGAACTTCACGATAGGGTGAAACAACGGCTGATGGATGCAAATCAGGAGTACAAGCGCAGAGCCGATCAACGGAAGAGACAAATTCAGTTTGAAGTTGGTGATCTAGTTCTGGCGCACTTAAGGAAAGAAAGGTTCCCAAGGGGAACATACAACAAGCTCAAAATGAAAAAGATTGGACCATGCAGAGTCCTGAAGAAATTCGGAGAAAACGCATATGAAATTGAGTTGCCAAAGGGCATCGGGATATCTCCTATTTTTAATATTTCGGATTTATACCCATACAGGGCTGGAGAAGCAGAGGCTAGAACTGAAGAACCAGTGGTCCAGTGGCAGAAACAATTACCAGTTACAGAAAATCCGCAGATGGAGTGCATACTGGACAAGCGAGTCGACAGAAAAACCAGACGAAAGAAATATTTTGAATATCTTGTGAAATGGAAGAATCACCTAGTCGAAGATGCCAGCTGGGAAAATGAAGCAGTGATACAGAAGCATGGACAGACCGTGCAGGAGCTCATGGACAAGAGCCCATGAAAATTTTCAAGCCGAGGAGTATGATGCAGGAGCATCGCTCACTCATCAAGCGAGCCAGCGCGTGGAGCAGAAAGGACAACTGGGCAGCGCCAGCACACATTTTGAAATGCTTGGAAATTGTTGCGCGCTCTTTAATAAAGGCATTCATAAAGAAGCACACTTGTATTGTAAAGGGGACCTTGAGCCTTTAAGCTCTCGTCCTTAGTAGATAGGAAGGCATTTAATAGATTTAATGTAAAGTNCCGAAGGGAAGAGAAGGTCCTGGTGATCGTGATCGTTCTCCGAGGAGTGGGGAAGATTGCACCAAGTTGGTATTAGAGCGGGAATATCTTTGCTTTCTGTAGCAGAGAAGAGGATTCATCATGCCACCGAGAAGAGAAAGACAATCACCAGATCCCAAAGACAGGGAGGTGTGAAGAAGAGGTAGGCTAGTAGGGAATCCAGAAATGGAGCGCCAAATGAGAGATCTCCGAGCAAGACTCGAGGAGATGGAGACAATGCAGAGACGCGGAGTCAGCGCTGGAGAGTTCAGTGATTCCGAGGTGGAAGAAGAAGCTAGACATGCAGAAGAGGTCACAACAGAAGACGCGTCAACCAAGTGGTTGATCAAAGCCATCGCCCGGATGAGTTCAAAGACCAAAATGGATATTCCAGCTTACGAGGGAAGCCTGGATGCAGAAGAGTTGCTGGACTGGATCCAAGCTCTTGACACCTACTTCGACTATGAGGATATCAAAGAGGACAAGAAGGTAAGGCATGCTTTCACTAAGTTGAAAGGACATGCAGCCTTATGGTGGGATGAGATGCAAGCAGACAAACGTTCCAATGGAAAACAAAAGATAAAAAGTTGGGATAGAATGATCGCGAAGATGAAAGCGAAATTCATCCCCAGAGATTATCAGATCACACTGTTCAGGCGAATGCAGAACTTGAGACAGAAGTTGATGACAGTGAAGGAGTACACCGAGGAGTTTTACAGACTCAATATCAGAGCAGGTCATCGGGAGAGCGATGATGAGAAGGTGGCGAGATACCTGAATGGTTTAAGATATGACATTCAGGATGAGTTGAGCATGGTAACCATCAGGACAACTAAGGATGCTTACCAGATGGCTCTGAAAGCCGAAGAAAAGCTGAACCGTAAGCAAGGTCAGTGAGGGCGAGATAGAAGTCAGCCCAAAGGCAAGAGAGTTGCCCAGGAAAAATTCCAGAAGCCCAAGGAGGAATGGCAGAAACCTCGGGGCCAGATTGAAAGAGGTGGAACCTCACAACGAGGACAACCACAGGTTGAACAGAGAAGACAACAGAATGATCAGCGAGGAGATTATGCTGATGCAAACACTCTTCCTCGTACTAGAGGTCGAGGTAGGGGAAGAGGTGGAGTTATCACATGTTTCACATGTGGGAAGAATGGGCACAGGTCATTTGAGTGTCCATAGAAGAAGCAAGCCGGAGGAGAAGCTCACATCACTGAAGCGCAGAGGCGTGATGTTGAGAACGAAGATGCAGACAGGGAAAGATCGCTTGGGATGCATAAAGTTCTCTTAACACCTAAGAAGGAGGTGGAGGACACAGCTCAGAGGAGCCGACTGTTCAGGACAGCTTGCAAAGCCAAAGACCGGAAATGCAAGGTCATCGTGGAAAACAGAAGCATAGACAATCTCATTTCAACCGAGATGGTAGAAAAGCTAGAGCCGGAGACAACTAATCACCCGAGTCCATATAAAGTCTCGTGGCTGCAGAAAGGACACCAGGTAAGTGTTACGAAACAATGCTTGGTTGAATTCAAGATAGGTGGGTATAATGATAAAATTCTATGTGATTTTATTCCCATGGATGTATGTCCTGTATTGCTGGGTAGACCATGGCAATATGACATAAATGTTGTTCATGACGGGAGGATGAACACATATACCTTGGAAAAGGATGGGAGAACACACAGGTTGCTTCCGATAAAAGATAAACAAGTGAAACCGGAAGTAAGCAATATGATACTTCTCATGAGTGGGAAGGAACTTCTCAATGAGATGGAGAAGAAGGAAGATCCACAATTCTTTGTGGTCAGGAAACCAAGAATTGTCCTGACTAGCACAAGAGTGGACGACTTACCAGATGAGATTCAGGAACTGCTGGGAGAGTTCGCTGGCATCATCGTGGACGAATTACCTCATTCATTTCCACCAATGAGAAGTGTGAGTCACCACATAGACCTCATACCTGGAGCGAGTTTTCTGAACAAGGCTGCGTACAGATTGACGCTGCAAGAGAATGAGGAGGTCAAAAGGCAAGTACAGGATCTGCTGGATAAAGGATTGGTCAGAGAGAGTCTGAGTCCGTGTGTTGTTCCGACAGTACTAAGTCCAAAGAAAGATGGAGGCTGGAGGATGTGTATAGACTCCAGAGCGATCAACAAAATCACCATTAGGTACAGATTTCCATTGCCGAGAATGGATGATATGATGGATTGCCTGAGCGGGGCAAAATTATTTTTCAAAGATTGACTTGAAGAGCGGATATCACCAGATTCGTATGAGAGAGGGTGATGAATGGAAGACAACATTCAAGACAAACGAAGGTTTGTACAAATGGTTGGTCATGCTGTTTGGCTTGACAAACGCGTCGAGCACATTCATGAGATTGATGAATGAAGTCCTGAGGGAATTCATCAGGAAGTTTGTAGTCGTATGTCTGGATGATATATTGATCTACAGCAAGACCAAGGCTGAGCATTTGAAGCATTTAGCCATTGTGATGAGAAGACTACAGCAGGAAAAGCTGTTGGTCAACATGAAGAAGTGTTCCTTCATGAAGACAGAACTCATTTATTTGGGTTTTGTCATATCAACGAATGAGTTAAAGATGGATCCTGAAAAGGTGAACGTGATTAAGAATTGGCCATCACCGAGAAATATTTTTGAGGTGAGAAGTTTCCATGGATTGGCTAGTTTCTACAGAAAGTTCATTAGGAATTTCAGTGGAATTAGTGCAGCGATGATGAACACCATGAAAAAATGACATAAAGTTTTTCATTGGACAACAGAGGCTGAGAAGAGCTTCAATCTGTTGAAGAGGAAGATCACAGAGCAACCAATTCTGGTGTTGCCTAATTTCCATAAGACATTTCAGGTGAAATGTGATGCAAGTGGGTATGCCGTAGGAGGGGTCTTGAGTCAGGATGACAGGCCAGTCGCATATTTCAGCGAGAAGTTGGATGACGCAAAGCTGAAATACTCCACATACGATAAGGAATTTTATGCCATTATCCAGGCATTAAAGAAGTGGAGGCATTACTTGATCCCAAAGGAATTTGTTCTGTATAGTGATAATCATGCATTGCAGTTTGTGAGTCAACAGGATAAGTTGAACCAGAAGCATGCAAAATGGTTAGAGTATATGTAGAATTTCACATTTGTGATCAAACACATTTCAGGGACTGCTAACAAAGTGGCTGACGCTTTGAGCAGAAAATGTTTGTTGCTGCAGGAGTTCAGAGTCAAAACCTTGGGTTTTGAAAATCTGAAGAATATGTATGCAGGTGATGTAGATTTCGGGGAAGCATACGAAGCAGCCGAGAACCCAATTCTCAGGGATCGGAGCCCATGGATAGACTACATGATCCAGGAGGGATTGCTATTCAAAAGCAATCAACTGTGCATTCCAAATTGCTCCATGAGGGAGAATTTGCTGAAAGAGAAGCACAACGGAGGCTTAGCAGGTCATTTTGGGCATGACAAAACGTTCGTGAAGCTGAACGAATCATATTTTTGTCCGGGCATGAGAGCAGATGTAAAATGATTTGTTGACAGATGCATGATTTGTCAACATTCGAAGGGCCGAAAAAAAAATGCAGGTTTTTATCAGCCCTTGCCCATACTGGAGAGGCCATGGGAGGCACTTAGCATGGATTTTGTGTTGGATCTGCCAAGGACGCAGAGAGGGGTTGATTCCATCTTTGTAGTGGTTGACAGGTTTCGAAGATGGCACATTTTATTCCGTGTCAGAAGACCAGCGATGTGACCCACATCGCAAACTTGTTTTTCAAAGAGGTTGTTAGACTCCATGGATTTCCGAGAAGCATAGTCTCGGACAGGGATACGAAATTCATAGGTCATTTTTGGAGGACGCTATGGAAAAATCTAGGAACTAACTTGGCATTTAGTTCAAATTACCATCCACAGACAGACGGACAGACCGAGGTGGTCAACAGAAGTCTTGGAGACTTGCTGAGAAGCTTGGTGACATAGCACCACATCAGCTGGGACAACATATTGCCACAGTCAGAGTTTGCGTACAATGATTCTGCGAATCAGAGTACAGGAAAAAGTCCATTCCAGATTGTGTATGGGACACAACCGAGGGGAGTTTCTGAACTCAGGGAGTCAGAACAAACTGCGACTAGCAACACGAGTGCAGAGGAATTCGCTGAAGCGATGCAAGAACTTCACGACAGGGTGAAACAACGACTGATGGATGCAAATCAGGAGTACAAGCGTAGAGCCAATCAACCGAAGAGACAACTTCAGTTTGAAGTTGGTGATCTAGTTCTGGCACACTTAAGGAAAGAAAGGTTCCCAAGGGGAACATACAACAAGCTCAAAATGAAAAAGATTGGACCATGCAGAGTCCTGAAGAAATTCGGAGAAAACGCATATGAAATTGAGTTGCCAAAGGGCATTGGGATATCTCCTATTTTTAATATTTCGGATTTATACCCATACAGGGTTGGAGAAGTAGAGGCTAGAACTGAAGAACCAGTGGTCCAGTGGCAGAAGCAATTACCAGTTACAGAAAAGTCGCAGATGGAGTGCATATTGGACAAGCGAGTCGGCAGAAAAACCAGACGAAAGAAATATTTTGAATATCTGGTGAAATGGAAGAATCACCCAGTCGAAGATGCCAGCTGGGAAAATGAAGCAATGATACAGAAGCATGGACATACCGTGCAGGAGCTCATGGACAGGAGCCCATGAAATTTTTCAAGCCGAGGAGTATGATGCAGGAGCATCGCTCACTCATCAAGCGAGCCAGCGCGTGAGGCAGAAAGGACAACTGGGCAACGCCAACACACATTTTGAAATGCTTGGAAATTGTTGCACGCTCTTTAATAAAGGAATTCATAAAGAAGAACACTTGTATTGTAAAGGGGACCTTGAGCCTTTAAGCTCTCGTCCTTAGTAGATAGGAAGGCATTTAATAGATTTAATGTAAAGTAGATAGGATATTAAATTCTGAATTTAATAGCTTTAGAGCTCGAGAGGGAAACGGGATATAGACACCCTCCTTTGTACATTGTAACGGATGAGAAACATGAGCAAGAAGAGAGAGCGGAGCAGAGAATTGTATGAAGAACACCCATGTACAGATTGAATTAATGGAAGAAAGCTTTGATTCAATTCCATGGTTATGTGTTATTTCTCTGTGTGTTGATGTTATGCTCATGAGTATTTTCTTCCTGTTATGCATTTGCTTTATATGCTGTGTATGTGATTTCATGGTTGATTTGAAATCTGAGAGAAGGAGTGAATGAGTTTCAATTGTTTCTCTAAGTGAGCCAGAAGATTCCTGCAAGGAGTGCAGTTGAATTGTCCGCAAGGAGTGCGTGACTGCAGGGTTTTCTTAGAAATAGCTTTTGTTTCCATTCATCTCAGAAGTGCAGATTTGGCACTAGAGCCGTGCAAGGCATGCGCAGGCTGGACGAAGACTCAGAGTTGCGATTCTGAGTAAAGAGTTGAATACTACTGCTACAGGTTAGTGCGCAGAGTCAAAGAACTTCAACACTTAGCGGTTGTTGAAGATTTTCCACAAGGAGTGTGTGCAAAACCGTCCTCAAAAGGACTTGAGGAGTCGAGAAAAATATCAGGAGAGATAAACCTTTGAATTTGTCGAAGGACTGCGCAGAGAAGTTGCGCATTGAAGTGTTCAAGCAGGGGCCGAAACTTTGAGTGCAAGAATTCGAAGTCTAAGAGAGCAGGGGCGTCGATCGGTATCACTGGGAGCATGACTCTATTTGTGGACCGGGCATATCGGCGTTTCGCGTGAAAGCGATTGAAAATTTTGTTGTGGGGGAACGTGAGGCACGAAGTTCCGAGGAATTTTGTAGATCGCGGGGACCACAAGAGTGGTGACGTGGCAGGTGATCTTGGGACATCGAGTCTCGGGAGTGGAAGGGCCAAGAAATTGATCCCGCGAGTGACGAGGTCTCGAAAAGGCGAGATAGCAAGTTTGTCGGAGTCTCGACATCTCGGACTATCTGGACTCATAAGGCGGAGGAAGTATTGTTGAAGGTTGCGAGGTGGCGATAGGACCGAAGTTTCGATAGAAAAGAAAGAAAGCCAGCGTGGACTGACATATCTCGGGTCTTGGGGATCCGAAGAGGTAACACATAGCGGTTGGACTCGTGAGTAGCGAAGCCCCGATCCTCCAAAGAAAGAAGCGGAGGTCGTACAAGGTAGAATCTGTGGGTGCAGACTTCCCGATAGGGAAGTGGAAGAACCGTTAAGTTCTTCGGGCCGAAGGGAAGAGAAGGTCCTGGTGATCACGATCGTTCTCCGAGGAGTGGGGAAGATTGCACCACATACTCTTTGATGTTAACTATACTATTTAAAAAGAAAAAGGGAACCTATCTTTCTGATGGATGGTAAACCTATAAATAAATTTGCCCCACAGTCTTGTACTTAAGCAAACAATGACACATGTTTTTAAAGGATACATGAAATATCAATAGCCACATATGAAAAACCCCACGTAGGGATATAATATACCCACCATGATTTGAACCTAGGCCACTGTCACAACTATCGCTCCATGTTACTGCTATACCTTAGCTCGAAGAAATGATATTAAGTATAATCATTATGCATTCAAAAATAAATTTTGATTGGAGTGTAGATAAGAGGGATATAAGTATGGAAGGTCGACTAAGCTCCACGCTAGAATCGTTTAAAAAAATCCAAGTAGAAGGCTTTGGAGAGTGATTGAAAAGAGATGATCAAGAAGAAAACGATTGATAAACACATTATCAACAAAGAATGAGCATTGTTGACGTGAGTGTTATTGATGGAAACATTGTCAATAGTAGTGTGTTCGATGAGGGATTATTCATGGAAGTGTTGTTGATTGTAGTGTTGTCAACAAAATTACTAGTTGTCAAAGAGAACCATTTGTTATGAAATTCCTGTAAACCAACCATTGGTAAAATAATATATTGTCGATGGAGATGTTGCTGGAAAGATGAATTCAGTACAAAACATGTCAATGGTTACCAATAAGCCCAACTATTTTGTAACATATTCTTGATGGGTGCAAACATATTTGTAACTAACTCTCGGAGAAGGCATATTTAAGAATGAGCTATATACAAAGAAGTGGTTCAATGCTTTGATATTTTTGTTGTTGTTCTTAATATTACTTTGGAGAACCATTCGAGAGGCCAAAGTGTAGGATACAATGGGGACATGACCAAACTATCAATGTTATGCAGTAAATAGCCTAGTAAACCCAATAAATTTCTGAACATAGCATAGAGAATGCCATACATATTCCAAGAATTCTAGCACATATAAAGGGTATAAGGGTAGAATTGTAAGCATTCCGAAATTGTAGATTAATGATCACTAGATTTTAATCTTGAGAGGGTTCTCTAGATAAAAATTTCTTGGTGTACTAGGTACATCTTATACATGCGTTTTATTTTCATTTTTAATGCCTGTTTGTTAATGGGGGAATACAATTTTAAACCACATGTTAATAATCATAGTCAAACTATTTTTGATTTTGTTTTGATTGCTTTGTAGTCTAGATACATTGGGCGATTTTGAATTTCCCATTGGTATATGAATAACTTTGATATTAGGGAAAATATTTTCATGGTTCACGAGGTTAATGAATGGGAAAAAAATTACTTGGGTACTTTCTAAGTGAGGAGCCATTGTTGCAAGGTTTATCCCATAGTTGAGCTCAAAGGAAACTTGAAATGGTAGATGATTGAGAGTAGATGAGGGTGAAGCATGATTCAATAAAATGGAGTTGTAGGTAGAAGTAATTATTGATATGTTACAAGATTTTATTCAAGTGATGGCTTCCATGGGTAAGAATGGAGAAGAGGATTCTTCTAGAGGTGAAAATAAGAAACCAAGTACCCAAGATAGTCTAAGTAATAATATTTCATGTAGAAGATGATTGGAAAATCTCCAAGAATCCTTTTGAAGTCAAGGCTAAGGTTGACATTAATCCTTATGATGACTAGATGGATTTGAAATAACTAATAAATTGGTTGCAACAATTGGAGTTTTATTTCAATTGTTATGGATTCACATATATTGTGAAGATATAATTTTATCAATTAAATATGTAATCTTATGAATTTCTATGGTGGGAGATTTTGTTTTAGAGAGACATCTTATTAAGAAGAAACAAGCAGAGGATTGGTAACAATTCAAGACTCTTGCGAAGAGCTAGTTATACCTAATGGGGGATGAAGAAGAAGAGGCATTCAAATAAAATATTAAACAAAATCAAGGACACAAAGTTTATAAAGAATGTACAACATGGTTTAAGAAGAAGTACATTCGGTTGGGCATTGAATATTCTCATAGAAAGATGATGACCAATTACATCAATGGGTTGCATAACCATATTAGAAAGGAGGTGTTTTTTTTTTTATGTAAAAATCCATGATGGGGGCTAAAAGAAAGTAATGTACATAGAATCAAAATATAGCGAGAAGTCAACTGATGGTACAAGAGATTCTGAGACAAAATTCCAAAAGGCCTAGAGTAATTAAGGGAGAAATAGTAAGGCCGTAATTTTTTTTCCAATACCAATGTATAGAGTAAGGACCCATAATGTGAATTTTACAAGAAGAATGAGAATTATAACCCTTGAACCATTATTGGGAGTTGCACCATGAGTTAATTCCCAAGAACATACTGAAAGTTCATTTCAAGAATTGGACAAGAAACATATTGAGGGGGCATTCGATACCGATGAAAAAGTTTCATTGATGAATGGACTTAAAGCTGTCGACATTGATAAGGGTGACATTGTTGAAACTAAACCCTATATGGAATATAATATTTCTAATTCTATTGTTGAGAAAAATATATTTGGATGAAATTGTGGAAGAAGTTGTTCCATGTGAAAATGCAAATAAAGAAGAAAACAATAATGACTATTTTTTATTTTGGATGTCAAAATAACTCGATTCTTGATTCCTAGGTACAATATTTAGGCTTAAAAAACAACTTCACATCTAGAGACATACCCTTTAGTTTGGTTGTACAAGGATGTATATTTTCAAGCCATGTGTTTGTGTAAGTTCAAGTTCTATGATAAGCTAGTTCACTGGCTAGTTGGAGTGTGATGTTGTTCCTTTGGACCCATGTGAAGTTGTCATTGATGACCCATATTTGTGGGATAGATATTCTATTTTCCAAAGAAGAGACAATAAATGAAGATAATTTAATAGAGGGAATCCTTACCTCATCAAGAACTACAAGGGTAAGAATACCATCTCCTTAATTTTTGTGAATCAAGGAAAGAGGTTTATTATCAACGGTGAAACATTTGTGATTCTAGTTGTAAAACCCAAAGAGGATAAGCGTAAGAAATATAAACTTGATGAAGTTGAAATTTCAAGAAATCAAAAGAAGGAATTAACCATCTTTTGGATAAATATGAAGTACTTTTTTCAAAACTGAAGGGGTCGCCTCCCAAGAGGACAACTAAGCATGAGATAAAATTGTTACTAGAGTCACCCTTGAAAAATCTTGGTTTGTAATGAATATTTATGATGGAAAGTGAGGAGATAAAGAATATGAATATGAATATGCATGTGTTTTTGGATCAAGTGGTGGTCAAGCTTAGTGTGTCTCATTGTTGATCTTCTATTATATTGGTTCCAATTAAGCATGGAACTCAAAGAATATGTATTTATTTTCATGCATTCAATAAGATTATAGTTAAGAATCATATATTCCCCCAAAGATTGATGAATCATTAGATCAAATAAAAGTAGCGAAGTACTTTTCCAAGTTGGATCTCAAATATGGATGTCATCAAGTGAGGATTGAGGAGGAAGACACTTGGAAGAAAGCTTTTAAGAACAATGAGTTGCTTGAGTGGTTGGAAATGCCTTTTGGGATTACTAATGAATCCACCACATTCATGATGCTGATGAATTAAGTTCTCATACCCTTCATTGACGCGTTTATGAATTTTTACCTAGATGGCATACTCATCTACAATAATAATGGGAAGATTACTTAGACATTAGTTGCAAGCATTGTAGACTCTCAAAGCAAGCAAATTGTAGTTGAACATATACAATTGGGAATTTCATGGACAAATGCTACTTTAATTGAGAGTCATGGTTTGTGGAGTTCAATTGAAAATAAATATAGGAAAGGTTTAGATTATCAAATCATGGCATATACTAGTGAATCTCACAAAGGTAAGAAATTTTGTTGGAGAATATCAATATTTTGGAAGTTCATCCCATGTTTCTTGTTTATTCTTGCATTGTTGTTTTCCTTGAAAAAATAGAGCATAAATTTATTTTGACTAAGGCTAGGGATAAGGTTTTCAAAATTTTGGAGAAAAATATGTGTGAAGCACCTATGTTAAGGCTCCAAATATATAGAATCATTTCGATATTAGAGTTGATGTATTAGGCTATTCGATGGGGTCATCATGATGCAAGAAGGAATATGGATTTCCTACAATTAATAATAATTAAGTGGATTTATATGGATTATCCTAACTATGATAAAAGTATACTGGAATTGCACTAATGCGTGAAGCATTGGAGAGCTTACATTATAGAGAAATATACTAGCACCCACATCAATCAAAATCGCATGTAATTTTTGTAGCACACACTAAGTTGAAACAAGCGAGACATAACAAGTGGATGTCTTATTTGTAATAATTTAATCTTGTTATTAAGTACAAGAAGGTGGTTACCAATAAGATTGTTGATTTCTTGCCAATGCTTCCCACAAAAATGGATACTCCCTAAAGGGACAACCTTTTCCATTTGAGGATTTAAAGATGAAGTATGAAGAGGAAAAGGGGTTTCACCCAATTGTGGTAGCATTGAAACATGGAGAGAGGAAGCCTAACTACCATTTGGAAGATGGATTATTGCACAAAGATGACAAGTTGTGTATTCCAACATGTGAGTGTAGAACCATATTGTTGATAGAAGCTCATACTTCTAAATTTGTTGGAAATTCAGGAGTTGAGAAGAAACCAATGAATTTTCAAAGGTATGTGTATTGTTCATGCATGTCAATGAATGTTTCCAAATTATTTAGGCATGTGTATTTTGTTTCACTTCAAAGCCCGATAACAAAAAGTTGGGATTGTGCACTCCTTTGCCTTTATCTATTGACTTTGGGAGAGCCAAGAATTTATAATATGAATGAACATGATTATCTATTAATATTATTTGATGGGATCAACAAAGTGGCATAATTGATTCGATGTGGGAAAACTGTAATTGGGTAGGAAGCATTGAAGCTATTTTTCCAACATATAATATGGGTGCATTTTGGATTGCATAATACCATAATTTCAAGTAGGGATAAGATATTGTGAGACATTTTTGGAAGGCCTTGTGGTGTATGATTGATACTCAGTTAAAGAGGAGAAAAAACTTTCATCCATAGACAGATGGACATAAACAAGTGGTAAACTAAGCCTTATATAATTTGTTGAAAGGTTTCAACAAGAAGCATCAAAATACTTGGGATAATATTCTACGATACGTTCATCATTGCTACATAATCAGGTCTTGTACAATATGATATTATTAGTGGATCATGTTGTTAGTTCCCTCAACCTACTCAAGAGGTAGAGGGGTAGCCTTCAGTTTTATTCTTCGAATTCATGTGCTAAAAATAGTACTTGTCAACATTCTCCTCTTCCACCTCCACCATCTCCTCCTCCAACAAAATATCAACCATCATCTCCTCCTCTAGCAGTAGAATGAACACCATCTCCTCCTCTAGAACTAGACCAATCATCATCTCCTCCACTAATAGTAGACCAACCACCATCTCCTCCTATAACATATTGAGCACCATCTTCTCCAACAACAACATACCAACCACCATCTCCTCCTCTAGAAAACCAACCATCATCTCCTTCAATAACAAAAACTGACCACCATCTCCTCTGGTAATGGACCAACCACCATCTCCTCCTTAGATGCTACTTTCTAAATTATTATTTGGAGGTAATAATGTCTCTGGCTCTAGTGACATACCTATCTTATAGCATTTGTTGACATGTATTTACTTGATTTATAAGATGTATATTTAACAAAATAAATTTGTGACAATTTTTTTTAAACTTGTAATTTTATTCAAAAAATATTAAAATTGCATGGATCATATGCTATACAACAATATAAAAAACTTGAAGATTGGGCCTATTTTGATGGTGCACATCAAGGTGACACTCCAATGGGAAGGGTGGGGGAATGCTCATTTTATTTGACTCACATACCCTACAATTCAAAGTAGGTATAGGCCTCATCACAAATACTTTTTTTAAAACTTATGGCTCTACATTCATTTCTTAATTTGGTAGAAAAATACAATCACCCACATATACAATTATTTGGTGACACTCTTCATGTGATCAAATGGATTAGGAAGGCATATATGTTAAGAAACTTCACTCTCCAACCATTCTTTAATGAGATTTGGGGTTTATAAGGAAGTTTCACTTATATTTCTTATAACCCTATCTTCAAACAAAGGAACCAAGTGGAAAACAATTTATAAAGGGAGGCACTACATTTGGCTAGATCATCTTGGAGAATCAAAATGGTCTTTGCAGTGAATTTCAACATGCATCCTTTTTTTTAAATAAGAATTCTTATGTCATATTGTATCTTTTTAGAGATCATGTTATATTCTTTTTTAAATAGCTTTTGGATGAAATTTGTATAAGGGGATTTCCAAGTTTTTTCTATTATCTAGTGGTTTGAGGCCTCTAATTCTTGAGACTTGAATGCTTTACATATTTTTGAAAATATATGGTGAATAGGGTGTGATGATCTTTTGTTGATTATAATTTTTGGACATTTTTGTGTCAATGTTTATGAAATTTTCTTCTATAAATTGTCTTAGTAATTTTACAAATTTTATATGACCAAAAGAGCCTAGAATATTCAATCCCTAAACAACACATTACAAAGGAGATATATCCTTATATTCAAATATATTGACATTTCTTGCAAACCAAATTCCTCAAGCCCTAATTAAAGGTAATGATCAATATCCCTTTGAAGTTACATTCTTACACCACCTCTTAAGACCTTCTTCAATTGTGTCCCCTAACCAAACATATCTCAATCCCGTGAGACCCTCGATCTCTTTCTAAACATGTTTAGCAAAAGCATAAGACATGACAATATGATCGTTAGCATCATTTACCTTGCATAAACTTCACGAGCTAGAATCATGTGTATTTCTTTTTTGCAATATACCCATGTTAGAGCCCTTTTTAAAGAATAACCACATAATTATGTTGATATTGTTGTATTTATAAAATGTATTATGTGTATGTTAATGATTTATATTATTAATGATTTATTTATTTTTAAATTAAATTTGAGATGTATCACTCATTTAAATTTGAGATGCCATATTTGACATATTTGAGATATATATCTAACATATATATTGATTTTGATATATCATCATGTATATTATGTCTTTTCATATCATGTTGATGTTGATATTGTTTTATTTATAAAATTGATTGGGTATGATAACGATTAACATCATTAATGATTTCTCTATTTTTAATTGAATTTGATATATATCACTCATTCATATTTGAAATGACAAATGATAACTCTAGTTATAAATCATTTAATTTGAATTGTGATTGTAACAAGTTATAATCATTTAATGTCTTCATATAATGTTTAACTATTATTCAAAGTGATTTTTTTCGTTGTGCAAGAAGATACAATAGATTGATTAACATGTTTACAAACTTAATTAAATGATTCATTCAAAGACTACCCAATTTGATTAATATTTCAAATCTA
>JZKD02S2011592.1:31095-58447 GCA_000966675.3 Picea glauca
ATGATGAGTTAATCTCGACCGTTAGAGAGTTGTGTGTCCAATTTCGGATCCCCCCCCATTAAAGACAGAATGGCAAGGGGGCTCCAGAATGAATCCTCAACCGTAGATCTGAGTGGGTGGACTCTGGCCATCTAGATCTGCTCGCTACTTACCTTTATGCGCATTCGCACCCCAACATAAAGATAGCATATCTACCTCACATCGGATGGTCATCCCAGACCCAGGATCCTTCGAGAGGATCATGACCATTCATCAGAGCCTGACCACATGCTAACATATCGAGGTTTATAAGTCTAGAATTCAGGGTTTGAGAGCATGGGGTAACATGTCCCTTCGGTATCCTGAATGCTGAAACGCCGAAGTGTTGAATGAACCTCAATCAGAGATTAGCCCCTTGGGTTAAGCATTGGTCGATATGACCTCTTCCCATATGACCACAACCTATATTCCATCGGGATTTATCAAGGCGAGAGCTTGACCTATTGTCAACAGGACTCCTGAATCCCCGATTCTCGATTTCCCGAAATGGGTAATCTCTCTACACATCACCTCCTTAAATCGGACGACCCACAACTGCTCCGGGGTTTCCACCTTGGAGAGTCTCGATCCCTTGTCACCAGGAATCCCGATTTCGCGATCCCCAATTTCCCGTAATGGGAGATCTTATGACACGTGACTTCCTTCAATCGGACGACTTAGATATATTCCGAGGTTTTTCTCCCTTATTCACTGGAGTCTTAACCCTCGGGTAGCTTCTGACAGATCTAATGGCTGCTGGGTTTTCCAGCCGAGATCTGACGGCTCAGATAGGTTCCCTACTTGTGGGCTCTCCCACGACTTCTTGAATGTGGAAAGATCCACGGTCTGAATACCCTTATGAACCTTGGGGATCTACAGTCCTAAACTCTTCGCTACCCACGAATACATAGGAAAACCAAGGGGTTCTCCTACTAATCTAACGGTCGTGGGTGACCGTAGATTCCCCGACGAAATCTCGTCCATAGATTAATACCTATAAGGTTAAGGTACTTAACCTTCCAACTCCTTCCTCCAATTTGACGATCATGAGTGACCACCGACCTCCTGACGGGATCTCATCCATCAATTCGTTACTTCATCTGTAAGCTGTCATCTCGGTTTTCATGAGGATCGTTCCTCCTTATGCAGGGTTACTAAGGCCTTATGCCTTCACAACCACCCTCCCGATTCTTGATAGGCTTTCCAAGGAAGGCATCTCTATGGGGGGAATTACTCAGGGTACTACCTGAGGTATATAAGGATGTCGTCCTCCTAAGAACCAGGCGTGAAGTCTGAATTTGATCAGTATGCACACAAATAACGAATTCATGTAGACATAAACCATACATAGTCTTTCCATATAAATATACAACTACTAGTACTGATAAAAAACACCATACAATCATTCTTATAATGAAATCATTCACAGTTTCACAACTTATGAGCATAATTACCAAAATAAGAACATATATATATATATATATATATATATCAAGATGCCAGAGGCAAAACAATTATCAGAGATAACACCAGGGGTCAAGCAACTGCTGAGAGTGGTGCTCATTTGCACCCAATCGTAGGCTTAGAGACTCCCAACTGATTTACCACTAGCCACCCCCAAGCTGAGACCACGATGCTATGAGACTGCGTCTCCATTTTCCAGTGACCAGGAGCGAAGTTTGCAATCCTTCCTCTTTACTATCACTCACTCTGCATAATGCTAGAGTTCTCCCCTCACGTCTACCCCCAATCACTTCTACCCCACACCTTATCCTCTTGCGAGGTTGCGTGTGGCATGATTACCCTCTCGCTGGTCAGGCCTGATGGCTCTATGGATGGGCGGTTAACCTCCCACCCCTCATTAAACCATCTACCTACCAGCCTGCGAGACATTTAATTCAGGGCCAACGAGCCGCTTTTGGTTCTTTGGGCTAGTGGAGTCCAAATACATCTTAATTCTCGATGGAAGTTAATGCCACCTTTCCAGGTGCCTTCCACCACCATCGTGGTCTCTTTTCTGTACGTCCCCTCTCAACAGTCCTAAAATAAATTCAAAATGTTATTCACATTCATTGACCTTTTCCTCAAGGTCCATTTACATCACATATTCACATTTATGAGTTCGCCATAGTTCTTGGCCAGTCCAGTTATATTTACAACCTGGGGGAAACAAGGTGTTACAGAGATGACTACACATTTAGAGAGAGTAACGAGGAATGTGATGCAGGACGCACATGGACATGTCATAAAGATGGAAACTACGTATCTTAATGTACCATTAACAACAAACATGGCCATTAATCGTGGAATATATATTCGGGGATATGAGAAATAGACACAATCAACAACACGATAGTGGAACGTCCGGGTGAACAAAAAATTAATTAATGCACCAACAATTAAACAGAAAGGTACTGACAATCGTTGAGGCTTAAATGACTCAGAATGGTAATGATGGGACACCTACTAAAAAGGACCAATGATATGTAATGAACAAAGAGACAACGACATGACACAGATTTCAAACTTAGAGGCTACTAAATACCAAAATATTTGATGCACACCTCCGCGAACACAAAGGTGTGATCTGGGCTGGACAAAATGACAATGGAAAATAGATTCTAGGACAAGTGATAGTTGGACATGTCACCACTTTATTGATGAAAATGGGAAACAAAAAAATAATTGAAAAACCTACCTACTTTATTCACTCTTGGTGATAGGAGTGTTGTGAAAATTCTCTTATTGAGAGAAAATGTAGGGCTTCAGGCGTGCACCATTCACCCATCCTGGACAAAAAATACCATCTAGTTGTGCTAGTCTGACAACTCTAGAGTCCCGAATTTCCGCAACTATGAAAGGTCCAAGAAAATGAATTTTCAATTTCCCAGGATGCTTTTGATACTTACTATCGTACAAAAAAACTTGGTCACCTTGCACAAAAGACTTAGTCTTAGTATGCATGTCATGCCAAGCCTTCTGCCTAGCCTTTTCCATAGTCTGATGAAAATTTGTCAGAAATCAAGCTTCATCCAATTTCAACAACTCTGTGACCCATTCCACATTGTATTCATCATCAGTCATGTGATTTACTTGCACAATATATAAACTTGGGGTGATAAACTCGGTGGGGATGAGTGATTCTCTTCCATAAACCAGTTTTAACAGAGTATACTTGTGCAATTTATTTTTAGTAGTCCTGTAATCCCATAATATTGTTGGAACTCTGTCATCCTAGTCATCCCTATTTGCACAACATACCTTGGTTAACCATCTATCCAGGATCTTGTTAAAGGCTTTGACTATATTGTTTTCTTATGGAAGATATTAAGAACTCATAGGTGAGAGTTGCTACAATCTCGCTGATGAAATGTGCACCTTGATCATTGGTCAAAATTCGAGGGCACCCAAATCAAGTGATGATGTTCTAAAAAATAAACATGGCCATCATATTTGTAGAGTAATCTTAGACTGGTTTTTCTTCAACCCAGTGGGTGCGATAATCAATAGTAATGATGATATATTTCTTTTGAATGCTTAGCTGGTGGATTGATTGGTCCTATGAAGTCAACTTACCATTTCTCAAAGGCTTGAAGAGTCTGAACAAGATGTAAGGGAAACTCATCCCCGCGGGACAAATTACTGACCCTTTAACAAAGATTACATGCATTTGCATAATATTTGGCATCTTTAAAGATAGTCATCCACCATAGTCTTTCTTGCATTATCTTTTGAGCAATCGATTTCCCTCCAATGTGTCCTCCTGCAACTCCACCATGACATTCCCACAATATTTTAGGCTGCTCATGATAAAGTATGCATCTTCGAAGGATGTTTTCCAGTCCTAACTTATACAACTGTCCTGTGATCAAATGCTAGTTTGCATCACACACCACCATATGCTTCTTCTGAGTTGTGGAATACCCATCAGGCATAGTACTAGTAGTGAGAAATAATGCAATGTCAGACAAATAATCGGTGATAGCCTCAATATTAAAAATATATGCATTTGGGAGCTGATAATCTATAGCTATGCCACTCTTACCTAATTCCAATCGAGATAGATGGTCGGGGACAACATTTGATTTTCCTGGATTGATAATGAATTCAAAGGAAAACTCCTGGAACAACAACAACCATCTACAAATTTGGCATTCTAACACATTCTTATTGACCAAATATTTTAGAGTTGAATGATCAGTAAATGATTTAAAATCACCTCCTAACAAATAATGTATAATTTTTTTCAAAGCATAAACCATTTCCAAACTTTCCCTTTCAGTGGTAGTGTAGTTGCGCTCGGCCTGAAAAAACGTCTTGCTAGAAAAGTTGATGGGATGATCTAGATTCCCTTCACCAAGTTGCACAAGAATTTCACCCAAATCAATTCCATAAGCATCGATGTGTACATGGAATTCCACCTTCCAATTCAGATATATGAGAATAGGGGAAATACTCAACTTTTCTTTGAGGGTATCAAAGGCTTGATCACACTCTGACTTCCAACTAAAGGCTTCATATTTATTCAACAACTTATCCAATGGGGAAATTATGCTTGCGTAATTTCTAATAAATCTGCAACAATATCCAATGTGACCCAACATTGACCACAACTGCTTGGTAGTTATCAGAGGAGGCATATTTAGTATCACAAAAAACTTTGTGGGATCAACCAAAACTCCTTCCCTGCATACTATATGTTCCAATATATTTCCAACAGGTACACAAAAGATACACTTCTTCAAGTTTAGCGAGATTTGTAGCTATCTGCAATGATCGAACATCAACCATAGTAACCCTATATTCTCCTTCAATAGACTGTACATGGTCCAATCATCCACATATACTTCAAGGAATTTGTGAATAAAGTCATGGAAAGCAGCAATAACTATCTGAGAGAAGACAACTAGGGCGTTCTTTAGCCAAAATGGCACAACGTTATAAGAAAAATAACTCCATTTTGCAGTGAAAGTAGTATTTCTCTTATCCTCTTTCACGATTATAACCCAGTGATAACCTGAGAATCTATCTGTAAAGGAATACACTTCCTTTCCAGCCACATTATTTAGTTCTTCATAATTGAAGGGAGTCAAAAAATGATTGTGCATGCAAGCTATTTTCAAGCTTCTATAGTCAACACAAACAATGATATCATCAATACCCTTCTTACTTTGTATCACAATGGGACTAATACACTTGGCCTCATCTATAAGGAAAATAAACCTGGCTGCTAACATTATGTTGATCTCCTTCTTAACCTTTTCCTTGAATCACATATTCAAACAGTACGATCTATGTTTGACGGGATTAGATTCAGGTTTTAAGTCTATCCTCATTTCTCCTAAATCTCCCTTCATCCCCTTCAACTTTGAAAATCTCTTAGGAAATAGATCTTTGTACTCCCGCAACGGAGCATGGATATCTATCATTTTTTTCTCATCCCAATAGTACCCTATAGATGCCATCTTAGGATGTTCCTCACTCCCTATATTCACTTTCCACAACTTCAGAGGTTTAGTGTATGATCCATTGATATCACCTGATCTGGTATCCTTGACTTCTCTTGTTCCCATGGATTCTTGAAAGGTGAAATGTCTGAGCTCCTCCAACTTCTTAGGATCTCCTGGGTCCTTATCAACTTTACTACAAGCCATGGGTATTCTTATAGGGGATGGATACAATCTATACTCAAGAAAATATTCATGCTCATAAAAAAATGTAAGTGGATGTTGAGGCTTAAAGTCATTACCAAACAACATATTCTTTATTTGTTGGAGCACAATTGTGATTTTGGGAGTCTTACTAGAAAATGAGAAGTCATGGAGGAATTGATTCTAAAGTGTCTTCTAGCATGTTATTTGTCTTCTTGTCTCCTCATGCACATTCTAGGCCTTGGGATTTTTTCCCAAAGAGTGGAAGAATCGATGTTTCCATAGATAGGAAGGAAGGTGTGCAACTTTACACACTTTAAGACAATGCTCAATGTGCACAATTGGGTTAGACTGGCCATCATATACCTCCAAGGATAACATATGACTCTTCTACTTCCAATATTGTCCCAATTGTTGTACTTTCGTTAGCGGAAGGAAATGATGTTGGATAGAAAGCTTGAATTTATCCCAAGAAGAGAGAGTTCCCTTATGAGTATCCCACCACCTGGATGGAGAAGAATTTTCAGCTAGGTCAAGTGTCGAGATTCTTTGTTCTGTTGCAACCTTTCCCTCCATGTCAATGAGGAAAATGTGCAGATCCAAGGTACCATCGTATGTTGGATACTCCTTGATTTCTAGTCCAATCCACCTTACTGCTATGACAATTTCATAATGCCTGGAGAAATTTTCATACCTTCTTTGTTTCCAATTGTCAAAATCTGCTTCAGAGTCTTCATCCACCGGATGAATGCTTCACCAACTTACAGATCCATCTACAGTGGGATTAATGTAATTTTCTTGGTTTCCTATAGTAAGAGCATACAACTGATCTATGACATCTCCCTCCATATTATCATTGGTTGGTTTGATGTATCTTGGACCTTGATAAGGATCTAGTGGTTGAGTAAAATTCACGTTGTCAGATTCGAAGTTCATAGTTTCATTCTTAAGATCACTTAAAACATAGTTTTTGTAGGCCCATTCAATTCCTAATAGATCTGAATAAGGATCCTTCTCCCCCATTATCTTAATCACCTTGAAATCAGCTACTGTCTTGATTCCAACCAAGTCTACTTCAACATTTTGTAGCCTCCCCACATGATAGATGCACCACTGATTCACCATCCACAACTGAATAGGGGAATATATGAGCTTGGGCTTGCCCATTGATTCCTAAGTATTCTTTGGCAATATGTTGACATCAGATCCCAAATCTAACATAACATCCTTGATCTCATAGTTATCAATGTGAACATTCAACCCACACTCCTTTCCATATCTCTTTTTCCTTCTCTAGATTCTACTTGCATTCTTTTCTGGAATGTTAGTGACAACAAATTCCTATGGGTTTCCTTAAGATCCCAATGACAACTTGATTGTATTCCACAACTTTCTAGTAATATGTTCATCATCCAATATATTAGAAAAGAGTTGTAGCCATAGATCAACAACCTTTTGCGCTTTTCTTGAGGAATGCATCTGAACAAATGACTCTCTGACAAATTTTAGCTAATGTGGAATTGACTTAAAGCTTGAGTCCACAAATTTAGGTGTTGAACAAGGACACTACATCTTCCTAAACATCTCAATTGCGCTTTAAAANAATAAATTCAAAATGTTATTCACATTCATTGACCTTTTCCTCAAGGTCCATTTACATCACATATTCACATTTATGAGTTCGCCATAGTTCTTGGCCAGTCCAGTTATATTTACAACCTGGGGGAAACAAGGTGTTACAGAGATGACTACACATTTAGAGAGAGTAACGAGGAATGTGATGCAGGACGCACATGGACATGTCATAAAGATGGAAACTACGTATCTTAATGTACCATTAACAACAAACATGGCCATTAATCGTGGAATATATATTCGGGGATATGAGAAATAGACACAATCAACAACACGATAGTGGAACGTCCGGGTGAACAAAAAATTAATTAATGCACCAACAATTAAACAGAAAGGTACTGACAATCGTTGAGGCTTAAATGACTCAGAATGGTAATGATGGGACACCTACTAAAAAGGACCAATGATATGTAATGAACAAAGAGACAACGACATGACACAGATTTCAAACTTAGAGGCTACTAAATACCAAAATATTTGATGCACACCTCCGCGAACACAAAGGTGTGATCTGGGCTGGACAAAATGACAATGGAAAATAGATTCTAGGACAAGTGATAGTTGGACATGTCACCACTTTATTGATGAAAATGGGAAACAAAAAAATAATTGAAAAACCTACCTACTTTATTCACTCTTGGTGATAGGAGTGTTGTGAAAATTCTCTTATTGAGAGAAAATGTAGGGCTTCAGGCGTGCACCATTCACCCATCCTGGACAAAAAATACCATCTAGTTGTGCTAGTCTGACAACTCTAGAGTCCCGAATTTCCGCAACTATGAAAGGTCCAAGAAAATGAATTTTCAATTTCCCAGGATGCTTTTGATACTTACTATCGTACAAAAAAACTTGGTCACCTTGCACAAAAGACTTAGTCTTAGTATGCATGTCATGCCAAGCCTTCTGCCTAGCCTTTTCCATAGTCTGATGAAAATTTGTCAGAAATCAAGCTTCATCCAATTTCAACAACTCTGTGACCCATTCCACATTGTATTCATCATCAGTCATGTGATTTACTTGCACAATATATAAACTTGGGGTGATAAACTCGGTGGGGATGAGTGATTCTCTTCCATAAACCAGTTTTAACAGAGTATACTTGTGCAATTTATTTTTAGTAGTCCTGTAATCCCATAATATTGTTGGAACTCTGTCATCCTAGTCATCCCTATTTGCACAACATACCTTGGTTAACCATCTATCCAGGATCTTGTTAAAGGATTTGACTGTATTGTTTTCTTATGGAAGATATTAAGAACTCATAGGTGAGAGTTGCTACAATCTCGCTGATGAAATGTGCACCTTGATCATTGGTCAAAATTCGAGGGCACCCAAATCGAGTGATGATGTTCTAAAAAATAAACATGGCCATCATATCTGTAGAGTAATCTCAAACTGGTTTTTCTTCAACCCAGTGGGTGCGATAATCAATAGTAATGATGATATATTTCTTTTGAATGCTTAGCTGGTGGATTGATTGGTCCTATGAAGTCAACTTCCCATTTCTCAAAGGCTTGAAGAGTCTGAACAAGATGTAAGGGAAACTCATCCCCGCGGGACAAATTACCGACCCTTTAACAAAGATTACATGCATTTGCATAATATTTGGCATCTTTAAAGATAGTCATCCACCATAGTCTTTCTTGCATTATCTTCTGAGCAATCGATTTCCCTCCAATGTGTCCTCCTGTAACTCCACCATGACATTCCCACAATATTTTAGGCCGCTCATGATAAAGTATGCATCTTCGAAGGATGTTTTCCAGTCCTAACTTATACAACTGTCCTGTGATCAAATGACAGTTTGCATCACACACCACCAGATGCTTCTTCTGATTTGTGGAATACCCATTAGGCATAGTACTAGTAGTGAGAAACAATGCAATGTCAGACAAATAATCGGTGATAGCCTCAATATTAAAAATATATGCATTTGGGAGCTGATAATCTATAGCTCTTCCACTCTTACCTAATTCCAATCAAGACAGATGGTCGGGGACAACATTTGATTTTCCTGGATTGATAATGAATTCAAAGGAAAACTCCTGGAACAACAACAACCATCTACAAATTTGGCCTTCTAACACATTCTTATTGACCAAATATTTTAGAGTTGAATGATCAGTAAATGATTTAAAATCACCTCCTAACAAATATTGTATAATTTTTTTCAAAGCATAAACCATTTCCAAACTTTCCCTTTCAGTGGTAGTGTAGTTGCGCTCGGCCTGAAAAAACGTCTTGCTAGAAAAGTTGATGGGATGATCCAGATTCCCTTCACCAAGTTGCACAAGAATTTCACCCAAATCAATTCCATAAGCATCGATGTGTACATGGAATTCCACCTTCCAATTCAGATATATGAGAATAGGGGAAATACTCAACTTTTCTTTGAGGGTATCAAAGGCTTGATCACACTCTGACTTCCAACTAAAGGCTTCATATTTATTCAACAACTTATCCAATGGGGAAATTATGCTTGCGTAATTTCTAATAAATCTGCAACAATATCCAATGTGACCCAACATTGACCACAACTGCTTGGTAGTTATCAGAGGAGGCATATTTAGTATCACAAAAAACTTTGTGGGATCAACCAAAACTCCTTCCCTGCATACTATATGTTCCAATATATTTCCAACAGGTACACAAAAGATACACTTCTTCAAGTTTAGCGAGATTTGTAGCTATCTGCAATGATCGAACATCAACCATAGTAACCCTATATTCTCCTTCAATAGACTGTACATGGTCCAATCATCCACATATACTTCAAGGAATTTGTGAATAAAGTCATGGAAAGCAGCAATAACTATCTGAGAGAAGACAACTAGGGCGTTCTTTAGCCAAAATGGCACAACGTTATAAGAAAAATAACTCCATTTTGCAGTGAAAGTAGTATTTCTCTTATCCTCTTTCACGATTATAACCCAGTGATAACCTGAGAATCTATCTGTAAAGGAATACACTTCCTTTCCAGCCACATTATTTAGTTCTTCATAATTGAAGGGAGTCAAAAAATGATTGTGCATGCAAGCTATTTTCAAGCTTCTATAGTCAACACAAACAATGATATCATCAATACCCTTCTTACTTTGTATCACAATGGGACTAATACACTTGGCCTCATCTATAAGGAAAATAAACCTGGCTGCTAACATTATGTTGATCTCCTTCTTAACCTTTTCCTTGAATCACATATTCAAACAGTACGATCTATGTTTGACGGGATTAGATTCAGGTTTTAAGTCTATCCTCATTTCTCCTAAATCTCCCTTCATCCCCTTCAACTTTGAAAATCTCTTAGGAAATAGATCTTTGTACTCCCGCAACGGAGCATGGATATCTATCATTTTTTTCTCATCCCAATAGTACCCTATAGATGCCATCTTAGGATGTTCCTCACTCCCTATATTCACTTTCCACAACTTCAGAGGTTTAGTGTATGATCCATTGATATCACCTGATCTGGTATCCTTGACTTCTCTTGTTCCCATGGATTCTTGAAAGGTGAAATGTCTGAGCTCCTCCAACTTCTTAGGATCTCCTGGGTCCTTATCAACTTTACTACAAGCCATGGGTATTCTTATAGGGGATGGATACAATCTATACTCAAGAAAATATTCATGCTCATAAAAAAATGTAAGTGGATGTTGAGGCTTAAAGTCATTACCAAACAACATATTCTTTATTTGTTGGAGCACAATTGTGATTTTGGGAGTCTTACTAGAAAATGAGAAGTCATGGAGGAATTGATTCTAAAGTGTCTTCTAGCATGTTATTTGTCTTCTTGTCTCCTCATGCACATTCTAGGCCTTGGGATTTTTTCCCAAAGAGTGGAAGAATCGATGTTTCCATAGATAGGAAGGAAGGTGTGCAACTTTACACACTTTAAGACAATGCTCAATGTGCACAATTGGGTTAGACTGGCCATCATATACCTCCAAGGATAACATATGACTCTTCTACTTCCAATATTGTCCCAATTGTTGTACTTTCGTTAGCGGAAGGAAATGATGTTGGATAGAAAGCTTGAATTTATCCCAAGAAGAGAGAGTTCCCTTATGAGTATCCCACCACCTGGATGGAGAAGAATTTTCAGCTAGGTCAAGTGTCGAGATTCTTTGTTCTGTTGCAACCTTTCCCTCCATGTCAATGAGGAAAATGTGCAGATCCAAGGTACCATCGTATGTTGGATACTCCTTGATTTCTAGTCCAATCCACCTTACTGCTATGACAATTTCATAATGCCTGGAGAAATTTTCATACCTTCTTTGTTTCCAATTGTCAAAATCTGCTTCAGAGTCTTCATCCACCGGATGAATGCTTCACCAACTTACAGATCCATCTACAGTGGGATTAATGTAATTTTCTTGGTTTCCTATAGTAAGAGCATACAACTGATCTATGACATCTCCCTCCATATTATCATTGGTTGGTTTGATGTATCTTGGACCTTGATAAGGATCTAGTGGTTGAGTAAAATTCACGTTGTCAGATTCGAAGTTCATAGTTTCATTCTTAAGATCACTTAAAACATAGTTTTTGTAGGCCCATTCAATTCCTAATAGATCTGAATAAGGATCCTTCTCCCCCATTATCTTAATCACCTTGAAATCAGCTACTGTCTTGATTCCAACCAAGTCTACTTCAACATTTTGTAGCCTCCCCACATGATAGATGCACCACTGATTCACCATCCACAACTGAATAGGGGAATATATGAGCTTGGGCTTGCCCATTGATTCCTAAGTATTCTTTGGCAATATGTTGACATCAGATCCCAAATCTAACATAACATCCTTGATCTCATAGTTATCAATGTGAACATTCAACCCACACTCCTTTCCATATCTCTTTTTCCTTCTCTAGATTCTACTTGCATTCTTTTCTGGAATGTTAGTGACAACAAATTCCTATGGGTTTCCTTAAGATCCCAATGACAACTTGATTGTATTCCACAACTTTCTAGTAATATGTTCATCATCCAATATATTAGAAAAGAGTTGTAGCCATAGATCAACAACCTTTTGCGCTTTTCTTGAGGAATGCATCTGAACAAATGACTCTCTGACAAATTTTAGCTAATGTGGAATTGACTTAAAGCTTGAGTCCACAAATTTAGGTGTTGAACAAGGACACTACATCTTCCTAAACATCTCAATTGCGCTTTAAAAAAATTCCTTTTGCTACATAGTATCATACTTGGTATTTTGAGGGATGGCCTTCTAGATTTTCAGTTGATGTGGAATATCTACGTCTGCACCTATCTTTGCACCTCCTCTAGAGACGATATTAATATTAGGCCCCTCTCTGTCAGTTATGGTTATGGGTTCATAATTTATTAGGTTTCAACATCTCTTCCTGGCAAGATATTCACATTTCACAATAAGTTCTAGACAAGCTTCTCTAGCATGGGTGTTATTCTTGCAATGCACACACCAAGGTCTTCTTGGAAGAGGATTGTATCTCACTAAGTGTCCTTTCTCATCACAATTTTAGCAGTGAACTAGTCCTCTTCCACCAATTCATCCTCCTCGGTATCCTCCTCCACCTTCATGACCCCTTCCAAGTCCTTGAGATCCTTCATTGATCCTGAATGCAGACCGATCCAGTTTGTCTGCAAGTGCGTCTAGATATCTGCACTGATTAGTGTTGTGTGAAGGTGAACTGCAAAATTCACAATACATGGTATTCGATGCAGGAGTGTATTTCTATAAAATTGGACAATGCCTTGGGGATTGCCCATGACTTCTGTAGATTTCACAATACTCAATACTCTGGCCTCCTTGATTATTCAGAAAGGCATGGTATTGAACATGCCCATGTAATGATGCTCTAGAAGCAACCTGCGTAACTCCTCCCCTTATCCCAACTAGTGGAGGAACTATATTAGAAGGCCCTATACCCCTTATCCTTGGACACTCATTAGCTACATTACTTTCTGTGTAATAATCCGTACACCAGACTTGCAGTTGACCTACTTTTGTAAGGGTTAATTCTTGAGTTTTTTAGGTCAACGCAAAGGTTTGGCCTTACAACTGTGCAATATTAACATTCTCCTAAGGCCTCATGATTCTGAAGTTCCTTGTATATCCTTCCATAGCCTCAATTGTCATATCCTACTCCAATGCTTCTCCCAAAGTGGCTATCCTTTGTTGAGTTAGAGGAATACATTTCAACGGTAACAAACATTGAATGAAAAATTCTCTATGATGACCCTCATGGATAAGGTTTGATAATTTTCCTATAGCATCCTTAAACCTCTGGTTTTACTCCCAAGCGAACTCACCATCCCTCTACTTTATCTCCTGCAACTCAAAGAGAGCTTGTTGTTCAAAATGAGGAAACCCAAATTCTACTATAAATATTTGCTTCACTTGAGCGAGCGTGAATGCTTTCCCTTGAGCCTCTAGGTCAATTTCATTCAAGTAACACTTGAGAGCCTGGCCTCTTATTGTAGTCTAGAACTCAACTAACTTGTTCGCATCTAAAGTTTCGTGAGACCTCCAGATGGATTCACATAGAAACTGGTGTTGTTCAACGTCCTCATCACATTTACCTGAAAATTCAGGGTATCGGGTGAGAGATCCTACATGTTGATTCACCGTCGAGGGATTTGAAAATCCTAATAAAATGAAACTCGATGTTCTTGGTTGTGACACAACTGAAAAAATTTCCACACTTCCACTACTACTACTACTTGAACTTGTTGGACTTGAAGGGTTATAAATAACAAAACTGACAAAAATATTTGTTGTAGAAATTACCAAATTTATAGATGGCGTTGAGGGAATGGGTGATTTAGGACTGGTTCCTTTACCTCCGGAGTGAAATTATTTTATGTATGGTTTTGTGTTTGTTTGTAGTGCTACGTTCATATCTTGATGCAATCCAACATCTTCTGGTGTTGCAGGCCCTGATTCTCCCGCAACTTCTTCAAGGATTCTAGCTGAGTATTCTTCTTCAATGGGGCGTTTATCCTAACTCTTTCATCTATCTCTTTTGAGCTTCCTTCCTTTCATCTAATTATTCTAGAACCTTCACCTCTTTCACCAAATTTCTCCTTCAACCATCGACTGAGTAGCCTTCCTTATCTCTTCAACTCTTGTAACTCTTTTCTATGACTGCTCTAAAAGCTGATCTCCTTTCGCAACTCATCGGACCTCTTCATCACTTTTATCATCTATTTCTACCACCTCTTCTCAATAACAACATCCCTCTTCTGAGATCGTTTGTCCCTTGCACTTTTCTTTTGACAACCCCCCATATCTCCCTGAAAATTGAACTAACTCATGAACCCTCTCATAAATCACCCTCCCCCGAGCGCAATGGTTTACGTTGGCATGTTAGCTGAAATAAAAAGAAACATTCCTTCATCTACTAATAAAACCTTGATCCACAAGGGGATTTTCCACAACAATATTCCTCTAGATCCTTCTTTAAATATTGCCTCAACCTTTGAAAAATCCTGGTTATTTTCTACAACAAATTCGATAATATAACCCTCTAGAACAATTTCTACCTAAAAATCCATAGCACGAGAGATCGTATGATCTAAACGGTGAAGATCCAATAAACCCTCAATGATATAGTTATATTTCCTTTTGACTCGATATTTGTATTCTGGTTCTTCTTGCAGGCAATCTAACCACTAAAATACCTCTTATGGGAACCTAATCCAAAATGTTTCATACTGATTTCTAGCAAGCTTTGAATATAACACCATTCTTTTCACAACCCTAAAACCTTTGTTCCACAACCTCACTTCCTTATGAATAAATGTGTCACACCTTCTTTCCCACTAGTTATCAACATCATATTTGTAAATCCGATGAGGCATCCTCTAAAAAATCACTTTAAAGCTCAGGTCCCGACAAAAGAACCATTTGTTGGTGCAAAATTGAGACCAGGGTTATCTAAGGTTGCCAACAAAAGGCACCATTATAGTTTAGATACGTCGACATATTCATCCTTCCACAAGGGAAATAAGTCTCACCCGAGGTGTGTCCGAGACTTGGATGTTCAAGTGAGTTAGAGAGAATGCAACATTATATTTACCTTAACCTTAGTTAGATACATGTAAAATAGCCTAACGTTATCCATAAACAACGATCAAATACTTAACCAGACAATAAAGAAACAATTGCATAACAAAACCATATATTCATACACATCATATCATATCTTTCAATAAGAAATTTTAGGGCCAAAGAGCATATTTATATTAGCATTTCCATCATTCCAAAATCATTATACATCGTAGACCTTCAATACAATTTCCCACGTAGCAATATACAACTCCAACTAACTCATTACAGACTCAAGATTGTGATGTGAAAGCAATGAGACTATTAACATAGTTCATTACATTAGAAAGAATAACAATGAAACTCCCAACAAGATCCATTACAATATCCTATCACGATTGACTCAATCCAAACCCTTTTCCCATTACATAGATCCATATTTATATATTTCCCTTGGCCGCTTCTTGGATTCTTTAATCCGCTACTTTTCTGGCTTTTCCATGCTGACACTTGATTCTCTTGGCCTTTTTCACTACTCATCCAACTGGCGCATGGAAATTTTGGATATCTATGTTGTTCTTATACTTTCATTTAGCTGCCATTCTTCTAACTATTTTTAGATGCTTCTTTGTCTTCCATCTAGCATCTGTCGCTTTCCCCAAAAATTTAGCATGTTCAAAAATGGAGGGCCCAACAATGATATGTCATGTATAATCGAATAGTGAATATGCTCTATGTGCATCAATCCTGAACTGATGCATTATTATCAAGCTGAAAATACAAAAATATTATTATTTAAAGAGGAAAACATAATGGGAAATCCAATACCACTCGAACATATGTGGAACTATTAAGTGGATTATACAGAATAAAACCAAAATAGGAACCCATAGTAGAAATAGATATTTTACTCTGTAAATTCACACGAGCAAACTAGAACTAGTGGAGATTCATTATGCCCGGGGAATTTATTACAAGAGGTGAGTTACACATGCTCAAAATATCACACATTTTTACTCACTAACAAAACAAACCAAAATTGTAGATGGCCATGGATCATAGACACATTTTCTCAATATGGACGGGCTCCTTGAATNAGATTCCCTTCACCAAGTTGCACAAGAATTTCACCCAAATCAATTCCATAAGCATCGATGTGTACATGGAATTCCACCTTCCAATTCAGATATATGAGAATAGGGGAAATACTCAACTTTTCTTTGAGGGTATCAAAGGCTTGATCACACTCTGACTTCCAACTAAAGGCTTCATATTTATTCAACAACTTATCCAATGGGGAAATTATGCTTGCGTAATTTCTAATAAATCTGCAACAATATCCAATGTGACCCAACATTGACCACAACTGCTTGGTAGTTATCAGAGGAGGCATATTTAGTATCACAAAAAACTTTGTGGGATCAACCAAAACTCCTTCCCTGCATACTATATGTTCCAATATATTTCCAACAGGTACACAAAAGATACACTTCTTCAAGTTTAGCGAGATTTGTAGCTATCTGCAATGATCGAACATCAACCATAGTAACCCTATATTCTCCTTCAATAGACTGTACATGGTCCAATCATCCACATATACTTCAAGGAATTTGTGAATAAAGTCATGGAAAGCAGCAATAACTATCTGAGAGAAGACAACTAGGGCGTTCTTTAGCCAAAATGGCACAACGTTATAAGAAAAATAACTCCATTTTGCAGTGAAAGTAGTATTTCTCTTATCCTCTTTCACGATTATAACCCAGTGATAACCTGAGAATCTATCTGTAAAGGAATACACTTCCTTTCCAGCCACATTATTTAGTTCTTCATAATTGAAGGGAGTCAAAAAATGATTGTGCATGCAAGCTATTTTCAAGCTTCTATAGTCAACACAAACAATGATATCATCAATACCCTTCTTACTTTGTATCACAATGGGACTAATACACTTGGCCTCATCTATAAGGAAAATAAACCTGGCTGCTAACATTATGTTGATCTCCTTCTTAACCTTTTCCTTGAATCACATATTCAAACAGTACGATCTATGTTTGACGGGATTAGATTCAGGTTTTAAGTCTATCCTCATTTCTCCTAAATCTCCCTTCATCCCCTTCAACTTTGAAAATCTCTTAGGAAATAGATCTTTGTACTCCCGCAACGGAGCATGGATATCTATCATTTTTTTCTCATCCCAATAGTACCCTATAGATGCCATCTTAGGATGTTCCTCACTCCCTATATTCACTTTCCACAACTTCAGAGGTTTAGTGTATGATCCATTGATATCACCTGATCTGGTATCCTTGACTTCTCTTGTTCCCATGGATTCTTGAAAGGTGAAATGTCTGAGCTCCTCCAACTTCTTAGGATCTCCTGGGTCCTTATCAACTTTACTACAAGCCATGGGTATTCTTATAGGGGATGGATACAATCTATACTCAAGAAAATATTCATGCTCATAAAAAAATGTAAGTGGATGTTGAGGCTTAAAGTCATTACCAAACAACATATTCTTTATTTGTTGGAGCACAATTGTGATTTTGGGAGTCTTACTAGAAAATGAGAAGTCATGGAGGAATTGATTCTAAAGTGTCTTCTAGCATGTTATTTGTCTTCTTGTCTCCTCATGCACATTCTAGGCCTTGGGATTTTTTCCCAAAGAGTGGAAGAATCGATGTTTCCATAGATAGGAAGGAAGGTGTGCAACTTTACACACTTTAAGACAATGCTCAATGTGCACAATTGGGTTAGACTGGCCATCATATACCTCCAAGGATAACATATGACTCTTCTACTTCCAATATTGTCCCAATTGTTGTACTTTCGTTAGCGGAAGGAAATGATGTTGGATAGAAAGCTTGAATTTATCCCAAGAAGAGAGAGTTCCCTTATGAGTATCCCACCACCTGGATGGAGAAGAATTTTCAGCTAGGTCAAGTGTCGAGATTCTTTGTTCTGTTGCAACCTTTCCCTCCATGTCAATGAGGAAAATGTGCAGATCCAAGGTACCATCGTATGTTGGATACTCCTTGATTTCTAGTCCAATCCACCTTACTGCTATGACAATTTCATAATGCCTGGAGAAATTTTCATACCTTCTTTGTTTCCAATTGTCAAAATCTGCTTCAGAGTCTTCATCCACCGGATGAATGCTTCACCAACTTACAGATCCATCTACAGTGGGATTAATGTAATTTTCTTGGTTTCCTATAGTAAGAGCATACAACTGATCTATGACATCTCCCTCCATATTATCATTGGTTGGTTTGATGTATCTTGGACCTTGATAAGGATCTAGTGGTTGAGTAAAATTCACGTTGTCAGATTCGAAGTTCATAGTTTCATTCTTAAGATCACTTAAAACATAGTTTTTGTAGGCCCATTCAATTCCTAATAGATCTGAATAAGGATCCTTCTCCCCCATTATCTTAATCACCTTGAAATCAGCTACTGTCTTGATTCCAACCAAGTCTACTTCAACATTTTGTAGCCTCCCCACATGATAGATGCACCACTGATTCACCATCCACAACTGAATAGGGGAATATATGAGCTTGGGCTTGCCCATTGATTCCTAAGTATTCTTTGGCAATATGTTGACATCAGATCCCAAATCTAACATAACATCCTTGATCTCATAGTTATCAATGTGAACATTCAACCCACACTCCTTTCCATATCTCTTTTTCCTTCTCTAGATTCTACTTGCATTCTTTTCTGGAATGTTAGTGACAACAAATTCCTATGGGTTTCCTTAAGATCCCAATGACAACTTGATTGTATTCCACAACTTTCTAGTAATATGTTCATCATCCAATATATTAGAAAAGAGTTGTAGCCATAGATCAACAACCTTTTGCGCTTTTCTTGAGGAATGCATCTGAACAAATGACTCTCTGACAAATTTTAGCTAATGTGGAATTGACTTAAAGCTTGAGTCCACAAATTTAGGTGTTGAACAAGGACACTACATCTTCCTAAACATCTCAATTGCGCTTTAAAATACTCAAAGAGAGCTTGTTGTTCAAAATGAGGAAACCCAAATTCTACTATAAATATTTGCTTCACTTGAGCGAGCGTGAATGCTTTCCCTTGAGCCCCTAGGTCAATTTCATTCAAGTAAAACTTGAGAGACTGGCCTCTTATTGTATTCTAGAACTCAACTAACTTGTTCGCATCTAAAGTTTCGCGAGACCTCCAGATGGATTCACATAGAAACTGGTGTTGTTCAACGTCCTCATCACATTTACCTGAAAATTCAGGGTATCGGGTGAGAGATCCTACATGTTGATTCACCATCGAGGGATTTGGAAATCCTAATAAAATGAAACTCGATGTTCTTGGTTGTGACACAACTGAAAAAATTTCCACACTTCCACTACTACTACTACTTGAACTTGTTGGACTTGAAGGGTTATAAATAACAAAACTGACAAAAATATTTGTTGTAGAAATTACCAAATTTATAGATGGCGTTGAGGGAATGGGTGATTTAGGACTGGTTCCTTTACCTCCGGAGTGAAATTATTTTATGTATGGTTTTGTGTTTGTTTGTAGTGCTACGTTCATATCTTGATGCAATCCAACATCTTCTGGTGTTGCAGGCCCTGATTCTCCCGCAACTTCTTCAAGGATTCTAGCTGAGTATTCTTCTTCAATGGGGCGTTTATCCTAACTCTTTCATCTATCTCTTTTGAGCTTCCTTCCTTTCATCTAATTATTCTAGAACCTTCACCTCTTTCACCAAATTTCTCCTTCAACCATCGACTGAGTAGCCTTCCTTATCTCTTCAACTCTTGTAACTCTTTTCTATGACTGCTCTAAAAGCTGATCTCCTTTCGCAACTCATCGGACCTCTTCATCACTTTTATCATCTATTTCTACCACCTCTTCTCAATAACAACATCCCTCTTCTGAGATCGTTTGTCCCTTGCACTTTTCTTTTGACAACCCCCCATATCTCCCTGAAAATTGAACTAACTCATGAACCCTCTCATAAATCACCCTCCCCCGAGCGCAATGGTTTACGTTGGCATGTTAGCTGAAATAAAAAGAAACATTCCTTCATCTACTAATAAAACCTTGATCCACAAGGGGATTTTCCACAACAATATTCCTCTAGATCCTTCTTTAAATATTGCCTCAACCTTTGAAAAATCCTGGTTATTTTCTACAACAAATTCGATAATATAACCCTCTAGAACAATTTCTACCTAAAAATCCATAGCACGAGAGATCGTATGATCTAAACGGTGAAGATCCAATAAACCCTCAATGATATAGTTATATTTCCTTTTGACTCGATATTTGTATTCTGGTTCTTCTTGCAGGCAATCTAACCACTAAAATACCTCTTATGGGAACCTAATCCAAAATGTTTCATACTGATTTCTAGCAAGCTTTGAATATAACACCATTCTTTTCACAACCCTAAAACCTTTGTTCCACAACCTCACTTCCTTATGAATAAATGTGTCACACCTTCTTTCCCACTAGTTATCAACATCATATTTGTAAATCCGATGAGGCATCCTCTAAAAAATCACTTTAAAGCTCAGGTCCCGACAAAAGAACCATTTGTTGGTGCAAAATTGAGACCAGGGTTATCTAAGGTTGCCAACAAAAGGCACCATTATAGTTTAGATACGTCGACATATTCATCCTTCCACAAGGGAAATAAGTCTCACCCGAGGTGTGTCCGAGACTTGGATGTTCAAGTGAGTTAGAGAGAATGCAACATTATATTTACCTTAACCTTAGTTAGATACATGTAAAATAGCCTAACGTTATCCATAAACAACGATCAAATACTTAACCAGACAATAAAGAAACAATTGCATAACAAAACCATATATTCATACACATCATATCATATCTTTCAATAAGAAATTTTAGGGCCAAAGAGCATATTTATATTAGCATTTCCATCATTCCAAAATCATTATACATCGTAGACCTTCAATACAATTTCCCACGTAGCAATATACAACTCCAACTAACTCATTACAGACTCAAGATTGTGATGTGAAAGCAATGAGACTATTAACATAGTTCATTACATTAGAAAGAATAACAATGAAACTCCCAACAAGATCCATTACAATATCCTATCACGATTGACTCAATCCAAACCCTTTTCCCATTACATAGATCCATATTTATATATTTCCCTTGGCCGCTTCTTGGATTCTTTAATCCGCTACTTTTCTGGCTTTTCCATGCTGACACTTGATTCTCTTGGCCTTTTTCACTACTCATCCAACTGGCGCATGGAAATTTTGGATATCTATGTTGTTCTTATACTTTCATTTAGCTGCCATTCTTCTAACTATTTTTAGATGCTTCTTTGTCTTCCATCTAGCATCTGTCGCTTTCCCCAAAAATTTAGCATGTTCAAAAATGGAGGGCCCAACAATGATATGTCATGTATAATCGAATAGTGAATATGCTCTATGTGCATCAATCCTGAACTGATGCATTATTATCAAGCTGAAAATACAAAAATATTATTATTTAAAGAGGAAAACATAATGGGAAATCCAATACCACTCGAACATATGTGGAACTATTAAGTGGATTATACAGAATAAAACCAAAATAGGAACCCATAGTAGAAATAGATATTTTACTCTGTAAATTCACACGAGCAAACTAGAACTAGTGGAGATTCATTATGCCCGGGGAATTTATTACAAGAGGTGAGTTACACATGCTCAAAATATCACACATTTTTACTCACTAACAAAACAAACCAAAATTGTAGATGGCCATGGATCATAGACACATTTTCTCAATATGGACGGGCTCCTTGAATTCTTCGTCCACCAAACTTTGAGCAGCTTGCACTCTTCAAGCTTATATTTCTTCTTATGTACTCCCCAAGTTATACTTCTTATCTCTTCATTCCTCTTTTCAATACATCATTTATTTTAATGGCTTCCTTTGGAAGGCCAACCATCATACAATTTGTTTCTGATTCCAACTTTACCAAAAACGAATTGTATGATGGTTGGCCTTCCAAAGGAAGCCATTAAAACTTTACCAAAAAGAAAAACTAAAACAAAATGTTACATATTGTAATATTTACAAAAGGGTTTGTCAAAGATCCAATTCAGATCACACCTCCCCATTTGAAGGATTTTGGTCCCCAAAATATATACCATTAAGGAGATGGAAGCACATGGACTCCATTTTCTCCTCCACATCCATCATTCCATTGTTGAAGAAGGTGACTTGTTTCTTGCTTGTTTGCCTCTATTTTATTGCTATATGAGTTATTTTTTGTGTGTGTTTGCACACGAGCACTTTGACAAAGTAGGCCTTGCCACCCTTGAAAAAGAAGTACTTGTCTTCTCTCCTATAGAAGGAAACATCCCTATCCCACAAATATGGCCTACCCAACATCACTTCGCAGGAATCCAATGCTGCAACTTCACATTCTACCTCATATACATAGCTATCACTAATGGAAAACTTGATTTTGCATGTTTGAGTTATTCCCATAACAAATTTACATTGTAACCATGATACAGAGATTGGCTAATCTAAACCATAATTTTCTAGACCAAGCTCATCCACTAATATTTTAGAAACTAGATTACATTGAGAACACCTATTGAACAAGTAATTTACCTTCTAGTTCTTCACTTGAACTTTTATTCAGAATACCATATGTTTATCTCCACTCACCTTTGGCTATTGCAATGTTGTGCAAACTATGACTTCATCTATATCATAGGTTCTTTCTACCACTTCTTCTTTTGTATCGATAGCTTCCTTTTCTTTCCCCTTGGACTTCAACCACTTTGGACACAATTATAGATGAAGTTTCCAACACTTCTCTTCCATGTGCCCATATACATCATAGTTTTTTCAATGCATATTAGGATCCCTTCTTTTCTCGATTGTGTATGCCATCTTATTATCTCTTTTCTTACTGGTTTCTTCTTGGATCATGCGTAGATTCCCCTTATTGGAGTCCAACTCGATACAAAGATCCTTCTTTCTCACCTCATCTATGCTTTCCACACCACAAAGATGCAAGTGTCTTCGAATATGGCTGAACATTCTTCCAAAATAATTCATCACCACCCTGGTTCTTCTAGAGAGATACCCAACCTGATGGATTTCCTCTTGAACTCAGAAGTGTATTCTTTCACTCCTTGTCCCTATTCATGTCAAAGGTACTACCACTTCATGAGTTGTTCCTCTTTGTATCCTATGATATATAATTGTGACTCCAGTAATGCATTGAAGACCTCCCATTTCATCACCATGGGATTCTTGCCTAGCCTTAGTGCATCCACATAACTCTCCCACCACAAAAAAGCATGTCTGGTAATATTCAAGTGGGCATATGATATTTATTGTGTTTCTTAGATTTGATAAATACCAAACTAAACTTCCAATTGTTTCAACTAGCTATCCAAGACTTCAACATTAGTTTGTCTATAAAACATGAGTATTTCAAGCTTTGCTTCAACTTTGAAAGGAACATTGGAATATGAATAAAATTTGTTTTCATTACCTTCGTTTCCAAGTATCTCACCTTTGGAACCTTCCAGGATAGATTTGTGTTCTCCATGCTCAAGCTTTGCTGAGTGTGCTTCCTCACCCTTCATTACCAGTAATTGTGTAATCAACTCTATTAATGTAACAATGATTTTCTCCAGCCGAGCCAATATGACCTATAAGTCTTCCCTATCATATTCTTCATGATGATTCCTTGCCATTAATGGTATTCGACTTATCTATAGGCATGTAAGTAATGATTTTCCACTATTTTGATACTGTGTACAAGTGTTTACAATGCAGGTGTTCTCCAAGCCTTCGAAACCTTCTCTGATATCATTTGATCTATAAACGATGGGCCTATGTCTTGTTTGTTTCATAAAAATGGATCCTTTGTGGAACTAGATTTAATTCTTTGTGCAAGGGATTAATTTTTAGTTGTGAGGCTTAATTGCAAATTTCATATACAAACTGATAAATCTGGAAGGACCAGAACACTCCATCCAATCTTCAACCCTTTTCAATTTATCAACAATCACCAAACCTACAAAACATGTTCTCTCTTAAATATATTGTAAATGTTTAGGAAAATAGATCAAATATAGGAAAGCCAAGAAATGTGGTGAATGTAGTGGAAATTTTCTAAGTTAGAAACATAGGTTATCTATAAAGGATGCAAGGTGTTTTACAATAAGAAATTATTAAACCCAAATGTGGCTAAATCCTAACACCCTAGTTAATAGAATCATCAATCCTCTATGTTTTGATTTGATGCAGTCTATAATCAACAATACACAAGGTTTAGGGGATGAGAAGATGGTTTATTAGGTCGAAAGGCCATTTTATACAAATCATCTCAGGAGATCACTTACCTGTAGAAAAGAAAAACCCATGCCAATTTTTATTTTTTGTATTCCCGCGTGCTGTGACAGAAATGAAATGGAGAGATGTCTAAAATTTGAACAATTATTAATATAATAGAATGCATGTGCTCATATAAAGTTGATTAACTAAAGTCTTAGTTTTCTTGATTCTACTCTATGAGAGGATCCTCTTAGTGCGTGGGACAATAAATGGTAGGAGAAGAAGTGATATTTTATGTATAGTCAAATAAAATATATGATCTGTGTGCATAAATCTTGAACTGATACATTCTTATCAAGTTGACAATCCGAAAACATTATAATTTAAAGAGGAAAACATAACGGGAAATCCAATGTCCTTGGAATAGATGTAGATATATTAAGTGGATTACACACAAGAAATTAGAACATGAAACCACATAAGAAATAAATATTTTATTCTATAAATTCACACAGGAAAGATATAACCAATGGAGATTCATTATGCCCAGGGAATTCATTACAAGAGGTGATTTATTCATGCTCAAAATATCATGCATTTTTATTCACCAACAGAAAAAACCAAAACTATATATAGTCATGGCTTAGAGACACCTTTGCTTAGTGTGGAAAAGATCCTTGAGTCCTTCGTCCATTGAACTTCAAGAATATTGCATTCTTCAAGCTTCTATTTATGCTTCTGTACTCCCCAATTTATCTTTCTTCTCCCTTTCTTCCTCTTTTCACTACATCCCTCATTTATTTTAATGGATGCCTTTGGAATTCCAACCATCACACGGTTCATTTCTGATTCCAAATTTTCCAACAATACAAACTAAAACAAAACATTACATGCTTATTGTAATATTTACAAAAGGGTTTGTCAAAGATCCAATTTGGAATAGAACAACAAAAGAGATCCTTCACATCCCACTTCGTTTCTTGACCAATTTTATTGCTAGGGATTCATCAAAGGAATTTTGGATCTTGATATTTTGGTGGGTTACAAGAAGTAGGAGGTGTCAATTTCATCTGGTGAGGAGTTTTCTAGTGGAAACAATACTTGAAAATTTTGAAGATGAAGGAGGACAAGGTGCACTTGGTTATTGGTGAGGATGTATCTGTGGAACAAATAATGAACATTGTTGGGAAGACAATTATTGGGAAATTTCTAGGTAGATAGGTTTCCACATATTCTCTTAATGAATGGATTTATCAACAATGGACTTTGGTTATTGGGTATGGGATAAATTTTTATATCATGACCTAATGTTTGTTTGGATTTGTCTTTCGATCAATTGAGGATTCTTTGGTCATTTTAAATGGTAAGTGGTTCTTTGGATCTTCTTTCCCATATTTGAATCATTTTCAACCTTGATTTTACCCTAAGATGGAGATGGTGATTGGGATTCTCATCTGGGTGAAGCTTCCTAGACTTCCCCTTGAATTTTGGTTTAAAAAACACATATAATATTTATAAAAAATAATAATGGTTGATTCTTCTTATAAGACTAGTCCTTCCAAATTATGGCCAAAATCCTGGTGGAAATAGATATCATGGTGGGTTTGATATAAAATATGGATATCAATGTTGGTGAGACAATTATTATGCATACTCTGGACTATTGCAATGTTCCCTTTCAATGTGTATGATGCCATCACTATGTATATGTAGCCCTTGATTTTGTTAAACCGTTCATGCATCAAGTTTGGAGGAAAAAGGGAGTCATGCAGCCTAGTGAGAATTCATAGGGTTATAGACAAAAGGTTGGTATGTTGAAGGTGGATTTAAACTCACTAGTGGTGGAAAATCCTAAAGCAACCCTTTCTTTGGATCAATTTACTTCTCATAGTGTACTTGAGGCTAGTGTGGGTGAGGACACTATTGTGGATGAAGTCCTATACCCTCGAAAAAATATTATGATTTCCACTCAAATTGTTCCAAAGATTAGATTCCATCATAATCCTATTTTAGGATAAACATCAGAGGAGTTATATTTTGTGCAAGCCTCACTCCCTACTCCACAAGATGGGATTTTCTGGGTAATATTGTCTCTAAATATCAAAATAATTGGCAGGTTGATATCACTACTCTAGTAGAGTCCTAGTCAACCCTAATGGAAGTGAGTAAGGCTACCAAGAGTTCTATAAAAGCCAAGAAAAGGGGTACTTCTTTAAATTTTGGGTCCATTTCAATGAAGGTAGTCAATGGGTTACCTTCCTCCCTTTCCACTAGATTCGAGACTAGTTCAAGTTCACAATTTATGCAGGAGTATGTTATGTGGGATGTGGGGATTGATTCTGGATCCTTATATGTTAGAGGGAAATGGAATTATCATTTAAGGTGTAAGAAGTTAGAAGCGTTATTGAAGGGGCCTTTGTCTACTGGGACATGAAGTGATTTCTTGAAGGACTCATGTCCAAGCTTGGAGGAAAAGAAGTATTTCCTTCAACACACTCAACAAAAAATGTTTAAGGAGAAACAACAAGGGGATCAATGTCCAATCATAGGTTCTCTTAGAGTTGGTATGCCCCATGAAAAAAATATGAAATGGAAATTCTCTCTTTGAACATCAGGGGTTTGGGGAGCCACAATAAAATATAGGCTCTCATGTGTTTAGTAGAAATAGGAAAACACAACATCACATTGATTCAAGAGTCC
>JZKD02S2011603.1:0-33143 GCA_000966675.3 Picea glauca
ACAGATTTATAGAACACTCTGTAAAGAGGAGTTCTGTAAGGTGTGCATCGAGCAAGAGGAACGCCAGGAGGGCGAGAAGAATTTATTTCAAGAAATCCTTCGGATACGAGTTTGATGAAATCCCATAAACGCAAGGAGTGCGTGGGAAATCAAAATCCTCTAAGGATCAATCTCAGAAGGGATAGAACTTTTCATAAGTGCATAAGAGACCCAATAGAAGGACTCAAAGGAGGAGAAAAGGTCAAAGCCTTTGGATACTTAGAAAATCTTCTAAGTCAGAGGAATTCAGAAGCTCAGGAGGGAGAGTGACAATGGTCATTGGATCACCAATTCATAGGACCAACAGTCGTCCGATCAAATCAAGGTGCGCGAGCCTTAGCATTTTGCACACGCAAGAGAGGGAACTTGGCAAAGTTATGAAGTCCCAAAGAAATTTGGGACCGTCCGATCATCTAAAGTAAATCTCAAGCGTTGGATCGTCCGAAGTAGATCTGAACCATCAAATGTGAATAACAGGTGGTGTGAATCTATGGATCTCAGGTAAAGACCCGAAGTAAACGTCAATCGTCTGATCCAGAGGGAAGGTGGCATAAATCCATGGACTCCGGGTAAAGACTCGAAGTAAATATCAATCGTCTGATTCGGGAGAATTAGATCTGAATCGTTGGTTTGGAAGAGACAGATCTCAGTCGTCAGTCTAGAAGCACTGTCAAGATCTTAATATCGATAGTCATTCTCGATTGCAGGGCCAGAAAGTGCTCGGACGTTAAAATTTTGAGGGTGGGCCACAATTTCAACCACGGTATCAGCAAAAGGATACGTGGCGCCTTGTAGTGAGTTGCGGGGCGAAAAGTGGGTTGGCATAAAACCATCCTTGGTCGCGCCTGCAATCACTCACTTGCATGAGGTCATATCCAATGAGCTTATGTAGAAAGGGGATAGTGGAGAGGAGCTAGCGCCCACAAATTGAAGAGCACCCAGAGCACTAAGAAGAAGGCCTGCGGGTTCCATAGAACCTGCACCAAAGGACTGAAGGGGCCTATGTTAATTCACAAATGAGACCATTATGGTTTTAGAGAGCCATTTCAGTTCAGAATTAAAGATCCTAGACCGTGAGGTTATGCAACCCCGAGGAGAGCAAGGGGGGGTCTGCATCAAGTGGTATCAGAACAGAATTTTTTGCTTTCAGACAGTAGGAAAAAGAGGAAGAGAGATAAATCAGACCCCCTTGCTCTCCTCGGGGTTGCACGACCTCCCAATCTAGGATCTTCTATTTCGAATCAAATTGGCTCTCTGAGACCGTAATGGTCTCATTTGCGAATTAACACAGGCCCCTTCAGTCCTCTGGCGCAGGTTCTATGGAACCCACGGGCCTTCTTCTTAGCGCTCTAGACGCTCTTCAATTTGCTGGCTAGATCCTCTCCACTAGCCCCTTCCTACATATTCCCCTGGGCTATGACCTCATGCAAGTGAGTGATTGCGAGCGCGACCAAGGGTGGTTTTAGGCCAACCTTCTTTTCGCCCCGCAACTCACTACAAGGCACCACGTATCCTTCTGCTAATACCGTGGTTGAAATTGCGGCCCGCCCTCAAAATTTTAATGTCTGGGCACTTTATGGCCCCACAATCGAGCGTGACTGTCAATCTTATGATCTTGATGGTGCTTTTGGAATGACAACTAAGATCTGTCTCTTCCAAACCAACTATTCAGATCTAATTCTCCTGAATCAGACGGTTGATATTTACTTCGGGTCTTTACCTGGAGTCCACGGATTTATCCCACCTACCCTCTAGATCGGATGATTGACGTTTACTTCGGGTCTTTACTCAGGATCCACATATTCGCGCCACCTATTATTTAGATCTGGCGGTTCAGATCTACTTCGGACGATCTGACGCTTGAGATTTACTTCGGACGGTCCCAAATTTCTTCGGGACTTTGGAACTTTGGCAAGTTCCCTCTCTTGCGTGTGCAAAATGCCAAGGCTCGCACACCTTGATTTGATCAGACGGTTGTTGGTCCTCTGAATCGGTGATCCAATGACCATTGTCGCTCTCCCTCGTGAGCTTTTGACTTCCTTTGACTTAGAATATTTTCTAAGTATCCAAAGGCTTCGACCTTTGCTCCTCCTTCGAGTCCACCTATTGGGTCTCTTTTGCACTTATGAAAAGCGTTATCCCTTCTAAGCTTGATCCTTAGAGGATTTCGATTTCCCACGCACTCCTTGCATTTCTAGGATTTCGTCAAACTCAGATCCGAAGGATTTCTTGAAAATAAATTCTTCTCTCCCTCTTGGCGTTCCTCTTGCTCGATGCACACCTTGCAGATCTCCTCTTTATAGAGTGTTCTATAAATCTGTCGTTGTTTGAACTCAACACAAATTTGTTCCTGTGCACTCCTCGTACTTCTACTGATGAAGATCGACGCTACCTCTCCTGAGCTAATCTAAGGTTATTTCACCTCTGTTAACGCACTCCTTGTGGACTATGTGCACTCCTTGCACTTGAAAACTCAAAGAAGAGAAGCAATTGAAACTTATTCAATTCTTCACTAGTTCATACATTCAAAACATGAACGACATATAAAAGCATAACAATGAATGCAAATACATAAACACATAGAAAGTTCATATGCAGGAAAAACTGCTTTCTTTCTATTAATATGAATGTATGATTACAATATTTGTAGGTTGGACTGTAACAGAGTCTTAGCTCTCTCAAAACAAACTATTCTACTTCCTATTCAATGACAATACTCCTCCAACAACCTTATTTGGGCATGCCATGCATCTACATATACAGGAAGGTTCCTAGGGTTCCCTCCGACTACCTCTCCTATCAAAGTAACAACTAACAACTAATCAAGCTCTGTTACATTCAAGATTGAGAGTGAAACTCCCAGACCTCTCGCGATCATTCAGTTTTTGAGCGTTTTAGTCTTCTTCAATCATCTTTCAAAATGGATTTGCAGAATAAACGTCAGCTTTTATATTCTAATTAATTTTAAAAGGTGCACTATGGCATTGAGTTGTCCCTCCACGTGGGCTTTACTGACGATTCTCTTACATCAAGGAGGTAGAGGATCGATAATATGTTACAATCATAATCAATCAGGACACTTAGCTCATGATTGCTCATATTCTTGTACAACTTGCACATATTGTAGAGCATTGGAACATGCGACAGAAGACTGTCCTCAACTACTAGCCAAGTGGCGGGAAAGAGGGAATCCAGACCAAAATCCAAATCAAAATGTATAGAAGATATCAGCTGAGACATGCAATGAAGGACCTGGAATAGTAGTCGTTACACACGAAGGAACTAGAACAGGGGTTGATGCAATGAATGGAGGGAAGCAGGCTATGCAATGGGTAAGGAAATAAACATGACTCGTGCCAACATTCAAACCTCATCAAAAAAGGGAGATGTATCATAGAGAAAGAAAAGAGATATTGGGACCAGATTGGGTAGCATCAACATTATCTGTGCCCCTTGGCTGTGATCGAGATATGCCAAATAAGACACTTGGGAAGGTCAATACTCTAAGAGAATTCCCTAGAAGTTGCGTAGAGTTAATGAAATATGAAACTGTGTTGAATGTGTTATATGAAATGATTGATCATTGCACGCAATAAAGGTAAATTCCTAACGCACAGAGGGTAGTAAATCAGGTACTGCACAGAAAGAGGACCAACGGAGAATTCACATTAAGTGCGTAGATTGGGGAATATGACGTGGATAATGTTATCTTGGACTTGGGGTTTGATGTGAATGTGTTACCAAATAAAACCTAGGAGAGAATGGGTAAACCCAAGTTAATTTGATCTCCTATTCATTTAAGGTTGGAAAACCAACACAAGATAGTTTTGATTGGTCGATTGACAGGAGTACCTATGAATCTAGATGGAGTGAATAGTGTAGAAGAATTTGAATTCATTGATATCATGGATGATAGTCAACCATATCCAGCACTAATGGGACTTGAATGGGCATTTGATAATCAGGAAATCATTAATCTGAAGAGGAGGGAGATGATATTTGAGGCAAAAGACTTGAAGGTTACTGCACCCTTGGACCCGACAGAAGGAAAGGGGTACATAGAGTCAGTAAGAGGGAATGGAATTGACAACTTGTATAATATGACTGCGTGGATGGATGATAATGTTAACCCCACTGTAGATGGTGTGCTAATTTGGAGAAGTATTAGTTCATGTTCGTTGGATTCAGAGGAAGGTCTGGAACATTGGAAGCAAAGGAAGCATGAAGTGTCAACTAGACGATGTGCACACATAACACAATCAATACGGTGGATTGAAACGGAGTTATGTGATCCACCCATATATGATGGATTAATTGATATAAGCTCATTCATAAAGGAATTTGAGTTGCAGGTACCCAAACATCAAAGGTTTTTGGCGATAGATGTTGTTCTGAAAGCTACTCCAACCAGGATATTGCACACAAGTATACAAGGATAATTGACCCAACAGGTCATGTGGATCAGTGCAGAAATAGATGGAGTTCGACACAGAAGGAGGAATGGATACACAGGTTTATACATACCCTGGATACAATTCCAAATAAATGGTACCTAGAAATGGAACTGCACATGGAAACAACAAACTGGGACGAGTTGATTCAAAGGTTCAAGGTAACTTTTACATTTGAACACGAATATCCACTAGTATATGCAACGTTACAGGTTATTCAAGCCAATATCTTCTTAGAAGAAGGGTTGATGGAGGTGGTACTTGTGTGCAATGCCCACAAAGATTATATGATTGCCCATGAATTACTAGAGTGTTACAATGTCTCTAAAACAAAACATGATGAGGAAGATCTCAGGAATGTGCAAGTACCTGAAACTGAGGGGGAACGCGCAGTAGAAGAGCCATAGCTTGAGTCTGCTCCATACACACAACCAATAAATATGTGGAAGGTAAACATTGGGATGACAAAGAATCTCAATTATGCATAGATAGGAGACTATCGAAGTGATGAAATTGTGGAGAATATTGCATATTTATTTTGCAAGTATCAAGATATATTCCCAACTACATTCTCCTAAATGAAGAGGATATTTTGGGAATTAGGAAAGATGAAGATCCCTTTGAAACCAAGTGCTAAACCGATGCGACATAGACCCTACAGGTTAAATATGAAGTACAAAGAGAAGGTGAAAGCAGAAATAGACAGGATGTTGGGTGCAGTGATCATGGAACCAGTGGTGGAATTAGAGTGGATAAGTCCAATGGTAGTACAAGATAAGAAAACTGAAGGAATTAGGATTTGTGTAGACCCGAGGAAGTTGAATGATGCATGCCTACACAATCTATTTCCAACATCGTTCACGGATGAGGTACTAGAGAATGTAGGAGGGAAAAAGGCTTATTCTTTCACAGATGGATTCGCAGGGTATCATCAGATAAATATTACACAGGAAGAGATGTATAAGACTACGTTTGTGACATAGTGGGGAAGTTATCAGTACATAATGATATCTTTTGGATTGAAGAATGCACAAGTAGTTTTTTCAAGAGTTGTGGTTGCATATTTTAAGGAATTTATTCATAAGTTCCTTGAAGTATACTTAGATTATTGGATTTTGTTTAGTCTAGTGAAGAATCACATATAAGTACTTAGGTTAATGCTAGATAGGTGTCGACAATGTCAGATTTCACTGAAATTGAAAAAATGTATTTTTTGCGCACCTTTTGGAATTTTGTTGGGCCATGTGGTCTACAATTAGATATTATTAGTGGATCCTGCCAATATTGTAGTGATTATGGATTTACAACCACCTACATTATTCAGACAGTTGAGGGAAACTCTGGGTCACATAGGATATTATAGGAAGTTCATCAAAGGTTATGTGCAGATTACAATACCTATGGAGAAGTTTTTGAAGAAGGAAGTGAAGTTCCAATGGAATGGGGACTGTCAGAAGGGGTTGGACACCTTAAAATAGAAATTGGTGACCATGTCGATTTTGATCTTTCCATATTGGAACAAAGAATTACATGTTCATGTAGTTGCGTCGTCCATAGATTTGGGCGCAGTATTGTCTCAACCAGGGGAAGGAGACATAGATCACCCAGTTTCTTTTGCAAGTAGGAATTTTTCCATAGCAGAGAAGAATTACACTACCAAAGAACGAGAAGGATTGGAAATAGTATATGCGCTATAGAAATTTAGACATTATTTATTGGGTTCTCATTTTAAGATGTATACAGACCATTATGCACTAAAATACTTAGTGAACAAGCCAATGTTGGGGAAGGAGAATATGCAGGTGGTTACTGTTATTTCAAGAGCATGATTTTGAGGTTGTTGTAAAACCAGGGAAGTTGAATGTGGGACCTAATCACTTATTGCGCATACTATCGGGAGAAGATGTAGGGAATATAGATGATAGCTTACCAGATGCACAATTATTTGCAGTTAATATGGTGGATGACTACTTAGCAGACATCGTGTAGTTTCTAAATACGGGAATGGCCCCGTTAGACATGACAGTTGTGCAGAAGGAAAACTAGTGGTTAAAGCAACAAAATATCAGTTGATTGCATGTAACTTCTACAAGTTAGGTGCAGATGGAATATTGAGACGATATTTGTTAGAGCATGAAATGTTTATGATACTCACAGAAGCACATGAAGGGATTGCAGGAGGACATTATCCAGTTAAAGCAACAACACATAAGATTTTGTGTGCGGGGTTCTGTTGGCCCACACTTCATAAAGATGTGAAAGAATATTTCCAGGCATGCGATATTTGTCAAAGGGTGGGAAATCCATCCAAGAGGGATGAGATTCCTTTACATCCACAGGTTATGTTACAAGCATTTAATAAATGGACAAGAGACTTTGTTAGACCAATTAACCCATCAGCAAGAATATTAGGAGATAGGTACATCATCACTGCGATGGAGTATCTAATCAGATGGACAGAAGCAACACCAATCACAAACTGCACTATGGATACTACCGCATGGTTTCTATTTGAGAATGTAGTCACATGATTTGGATGCCCGCACACTCTACTTAGTGATCAAGGTACACATTTCCTAAAAAAGACAATTGCAACATTGACTGAGGAATTTCAAATTCATCATCATAAGAGTAGGTTGTAACACTCTCAAGCCAATATGACACTAGACGCTTTTAATAAAATTTTGGAGAATGCTTTGACAAAGATCTTCAACATAGGAAGGGATGATTGGGACTTAAGGGTTCTTGCAATTTTATGGGCATACAACACTACAAGCAAAAATTTGGTAGGGCGAACACCTTTTAGGTTGGTCTATAACCAAGAAGAAGTGATGTTGATGGAGTTTATTCTACCTAGCCTGTGTGTTGCAACGGTTACTGATATTCAGACTTTGGCACAGTAGAGGAGAGATTGTCACAATTGGTACAACTTGAGGAGGATAGCTTTGTCACAGGGTTCCATCAATGAGTTCAGAAGGCAAGGGAAAATGCATGGCATGATAGACATATTAAACAGAAAAAGTTTCAAGTGGGAGACTTAGTATTACTCTACGACAGTAAGTTTATGAAACATCCAGGGAAGTTTTAAATGCATTGGTTAGGACCACACGTTATTCATCATATGACATGGGCAGGTGTTACGCAGTTGGAAACATTGAGTGGGGAAGCCTTGGGAGGCATGGTGAATGGCAGTCGGTTGAAACTCTATAGAGATAGTTGACAATCTATGCATTGATCTGAATTGCGCAAGAATACATGTATCATAGTAGATGTACTATAGTAGGAACATAAAATGCAGAAAAACAAACAAAAAGTTGAAAAAGGGAAGAAAACAAATAAAAAGGGGAAAAACAAGAAATACAAAGGTAAACATGAAGGAGTATCGAGCAGAAAAATGGAGTATCGCACAAATAATAGAAACAATGCAAAGTTAGTTAAGTGCACACAAAATTCAAGCATAGAACCGAACCGTTAAGGGAGTTAAAGCATGGAAACGACAGTTAAAAATCCATAAATGATGAAATGCAATAGAAATGTGTAGTCATAAATAGAAGACATCGCCAAGGATCGAGATAGACTGGCAGGTCGAAGGAAAGAACCGACAAATGATTTAACATTAATACCATAGTAAGGAAAGTATTGATTGCAAATTATGATCGGATTCGACATTTACATTAGGCGTGAAAGCAATTATATAGTTTTCGAAGGGTGATAAAAGTGCATAAGGTCCTGATAGGGAAGGTTATTTGCATTTGATAAGAGTTGTGAGCATATAGAGCTTAACCACATCCAAACCACAACCGAACGTGAACCAACATAGAACAATCATAGAGAACAATCATACCATCGAAAGTTGGAGCATCAGTAGTCGTAGCACGCAAGCAAGTAAAAATACCATCGGTTGCACTGGTGTTCGAGGAAACACCCAAAGGTTCGGACTTGTAATCAATTTTTCACAAGGACTATATACCACCATGAAAAGACACCGTGCCACAAGTTGAAGTACCTGTAGATGAAAAATACCCACTGGCCACACCAAAAATACCACTTGGTGTAACTGTTGAAGGGGACATGCTAAGAAAGATTGTTTCCCTGAAGTTTGCAGATCACGACATCATGGATGAATAGAAGTTTGTTGAGCTGGCAGAGGATAAATATTTTTGCACCAAAATCGTATCAGGGATAGGATAAATCCTTCTTGAACCACAGACTTGGGTGATAGGACTAGAGAGATCAGGAATATTGAACCTGTTGGAGATACTGCATTTTAGCCGAAGTATGGAGATAAACGCTTGTGTCAAAATGATACTAAGTTGCATCCACAGAGGAACATTGTGGTTGGACCCAAAAATATCTATTGATACACAACTAATTGTGTGCATCACAGGCTTGTCGAAAGTAGGAGAGGATATGGCAACACTATTCACCAACAAGGTAGAGGAAAAAGCACTAGCGGAATCTATGAAGGATAAGTTCCACACCTTCAGAGGGAAGAGGGGGTTGCATGTCGTGAACATAAGCGATGATGTTATGTGATTTGCAAAGCAAGTATTGTCTTGCAAATTACTGAGGAAATGCCACAAGGATGAAGTGTCGGTCGTAGTAATCGCAACTGTGAAAAAATGCATGGAGGGGATCCAAATTAATTGAGCCACATTTATGGTAAACCAATTTTTGATAGATTGCATAGAAGCCTAGGAGAAAGGCATGAAGTTTCATTATTCCTAGCATATCATTTTGATTGCACTAGTTGGATGAAAGGAGCGTGACAATTACCAATGTATGAGAACAACTAGTAGAGGTAATGCAGCTGCACGGTATGAAAACCTATGACATACAAAAAACAAGAGGAGACAAATAGATAACAATGTCACATGTTACGTCTATTTTTATACAATCAGGCACATAATAATGCAAACACTGTGCATCACTTTCTAAACGGTAGAGACTTACCGAGATATTACGATATTTAAAGCAAGGATGCACCATATGTACATTCAAACCAAAAGGGACCCTACATGCCAGTGGCTACCAACCAATTACAAATTGACAGCGGATGATGTATGCATGATCGCCAATGAGTAGAAGGATCAATGGAAAGTTTCAAAGGAGAAAATGAAACACCTGGACAAAGAAGAAGAAAAATACAATGATGAGGAAGAACTAGATGAAGGATAGGGAAATGGGAAAAAAAAAATGGCACAGGGAAGATGCTAAGACCATCAGCAAAATACGCCCAGCAAACAGACCCAAGAGCTGGGGTCAAACGAAAAGACAAGGGGAAGGGTCCAGTCGTAGCTATGAACAAAAAGATGAAAGCCCACAAGGAACAACCTGTCTATGATTTGACAAATGACGACATGGAAATAATCAGCTACCAAGTACAAGATATCACAGAAGAAGCCATTGAAGCAGCAATAAGGAAACAAGAAGAACAACACCAGAAGGTGCAAGACCAGTTGATAAGAATACAACAACTATTGGAGATCGTGAAGATAGTACCAGAGAAAGGCTCATGTGAAGGACCATCCATGAGTCTGGTTGAGGAAGCACATTGATCCACATGAAAATTGGTTTCCACCCACCTATTTCGCTGGCTCAAAACAGGGGTTTCCACCTTGGCAATTTTTCTATAGTTTTTCGGGTCCTAAACTTTTGGGGCCATTTTGAGGCCCTAAACAACATTTTTTGGGTCCGACATAGTGACACTATATGATTTAGGTAGATTGTGATAGAAAAATGTGTATTCATCAGATAGACCTTTCCAACGAGCTATCGTGTGCCCCAAATGAAGATCGTATGCAAAAGTTACGCCCTTGGGAAGTTGACATATCAACTACCCCCATCAGGACCCGCAAACCTTTTGGCATTTCATCTTCCAGGGTTAGGGTTTTGGATTTTATTTATGTTAAAAAGGACTTTGGAGCCTCATTGTAAACATAATCATCTTCTTGTGAATTAGCATAGCCATCACATCTCTTCTCAAAGATAAGTTGTCACCATTCTAGCGAGTCATTCACTCTATAATTTTACAGTTTCTGTACATTTCTCTCATTAATAAAAATTGTGCATTACTATATCTTTGAGTTTATTGCAATATCTCTATATATTTCATTGTTATATATATACCTTCATTTTGTTCTCAAAATAATCCGGATCACACAGACTGCCAATCCATTCCTGTCTGAGTTAGCAGTAGGGCGCAAAGTGTTGGAGATCCAGTTAAATGTAGTTGAGTTCCTGATGTCGGAACTGCAAGATCAGATGAAAACACTAAGTCACCTAAAAATATTGTTGTCATGAATTCCTATATAAGTATTGTAGAGCTTGTAGATAGGTATTATGTAGGAGATAAGGCTCCACGCAGAGCTAACATGGAAGGAATTGACCAAGGTAACAGACGAGAAGACATAAACACAACAAAAGTATGCAATTGCTCTGTAGGAAAAGAGCGAAGTTGAGGAAAAAGTGGAAAGAGTGATGAAGGAGAAGAATGAAGCTGAGGAAAATGGAGAGAAATCATTAAAAGAAAAGGACGAGGCCGAGAAAATGGCACAGCGGATACAAACGGTCATCCAAACGTTGTATAAGGATATCCCCGAAGTACCAATAGTAGTAGAGGCCACAATGAAAGAGAAGGTCTCAAGAGTCGACGAAGTCATCAAAAGCTTCTACAGAAGGATCGGGGACTTGCAATTATGCATTGTACCAGGAACACTACAAGAAGAAAGGGAAAGAAGAGAGATAACATCAATGACTATGGTAGCAAATATTAAGAAGTTGGACAAGGAATGCACAAAGCTTTGTGATGAAAGTGCACAAATCTGGAAAAACCTGATGGAGGATCCAGAAATGAAGGTCGTAGAATCTAGATTGTGGGATGCGTAGAAAAAGGCGCAGAAGGCTTCAAAGAGAATAAACTATATCTTTGAGTTTATTGAAATATCTATGTATATTTCATTGTTATATCTCTACCTTCATTTTGTTCTCAAAATAATCCTGATCACACAGATTGCCAATCCATTCCTGTCTGAGTTAGTAGTAGGGCGCAAAGTGTTGGAGATCCAGTTAAATGTAGTTGAGTTCCCGCTGCCAGAACTGCAAGAGCAAATGAAAACACTAAGTCACCTAAAAATATTGGTGTCATGAATTCCTATATAAGTACTATTGCAGATAGGTATTATGTAGGAGATAAGGCTCCACGTAGAGCTAACATGCAAGGAATTGACCAAGGTAATAGACGAGAAGACATAAACACAACAAAAGTATGCAACTTCTATGTAGGAAAAGAGAGAAGTTGAGGAAAAATTGGAAAGAGTGATGAAGGAGAAGAATGAAGCTGAGGAAAATGGAGAGAAATCATTAAAAGAAAAGGACGAGGCCAAGAAAATGGCACAACGGATACAAACAGCCATCCAAACGTTGTATAAGGATATCCCTGAAGTACCAATAGTAGTAGAGGCCACAATGGAAGAGCAGGTCTCGAGAGTCGATGAAGTCATCAAAGGATTCTGCAAAAGGATCGAGGACTTGCAATTGTGCATCGTACCAAGAACACTACAAGAAGAAAGGGCAGGAAGAGAGATAACAACGATGACTGCGGAAGAAAATATTAAGAAGATGGACAAGGAATGCACAAAGTTTTGTGATGAAAGTGCACAAATCTGGAAAAACCTGATGGAGGATCCATAAATGAAGGTCGTAGAATCTAGATTGTGGGATGCATAGGAAAAGGCACAGAAGGCTTTGAAGAGCATAAACTATATCTTTGATTTTATTGCAATATCTTTGTATATTTCATTGTTATTTCTCTACCTTCATTGTGTTCTCAAAATAATCTGGATCACACAGACTTCCAATCCATTCCTATCCGAGTTAGCAGTAGGGCGCAAAGTGTTGGAGATCTGGTTAAATGTAGTTTAGTTCCCAATGTCGAAACTGCAAGAGCAGATGAAAGCACTAAGTCACCTAAAAATATCGTTGTCATGAATTCCAATATAAGTACTATAGAGATTGCAGATAGGTATTATGTAGGAGATAAGGCTCCATGCAAAGATAACATGCAAGGAATTGACCAAGGTAACAGACGAGAAGACAGAAACACAACAAAAGTATGCAACTTCTTTGTAGGAAAAGAGCAAAGTTGAGGAAAAAGTGGAAAGAGTGATGAAGAAGAAGAATGAAGCCGAGGAAAATCAAGAGAAATCATTAAAAGAAAAGGACAAGGCCGAGAAAATGGCACAACGGATACAAACGACTGTCCAAACATTGTATAAGGATATCCCCGAAGTACCAATAGTAGTAGAGGCCACAATGGAAGAGTAGGTCTCAAGAGTCAGCGAAGTCATCAAAGGCTTCTGCAGAAGGATCGAGGACTTGAAATTGTGCATCATACCAGGAATACTACAAGAAGAAAGGGTAGGAAGAGAGATAACAACGATGACTGCAGTAGNACAGATTTATAGAACACTCTGTAAAGAGGAGTTCTGTAAGGTGTGCATCGAGCAAGAGGAACGCCAGGAGGGCGAGAAGAATTTATTTCAAGAAATCCTTCGGATACGAGTTTGATGAAATCCCATAAACGCAAGGAGTGCGTGGGAAATCAAAATCCTCTAAGGATCAATCTCAGAAGGGATAGAACTTTTCATAAGTGCATAAGAGACCCAATAGAAGGACTCAAAGGAGGAGAAAAGGTCAAAGCCTTTGGATACTTAGAAAATCTTCTAAGTCAGAGGAATTCAGAAGCTCAGGAGGGAGAGTGACAATGGTCATTGGATCACCAATTCATAGGACCAACAGTCGTCCGATCAAATCAAGGTGCGCGAGCCTTAGCATTTTGCACACGCAAGAGAGGGAACTTGGCAAAGTTATGAAGTCCCAAAGAAATTTGGGACCGTCCGATCATCTAAAGTAAATCTCAAGCGTTGGATCGTCCGAAGTAGATCTGAACCATCAAATGTGAATAACAGGTGGTGTGAATCTATGGATCTCAGGTAAAGACCCGAAGTAAACGTCAATCGTCTGATCCAGAGGGAAGGTGGCATAAATCCATGGACTCCGGGTAAAGACTCGAAGTAAATATCAATCGTCTGATTCGGGAGAATTAGATCTGAATCGTTGGTTTGGAAGAGACAGATCTCAGTCGTCAGTCTAGAAGCACTGTCAAGATCTTAATATCGATAGTCATTCTCGATTGCAGGGCCAGAAAGTGCTCGGACGTTAAAATTTTGAGGGTGGGCCACAATTTCAACCACGGTATCAGCAAAAGGATACGTGGCGCCTTGTAGTGAGTTGCGGGGCGAAAAGCGGGTTGGCATAAAACCATCCTTGGTCGCGCCTACAATCACTCACTTGCACGAGTTCATATCCAATGAGTTTATGTAGGAAGGGGATAGTGGAGAGGAGCTAGCGCCCACAAATTGAAGAGCACCCAGAGCGCTAAGAAGAAGGCCTGCGGGTTCCATAGAACTTGCACCAAAGGACTGAAGGGGCCTATGTTAATTCACAAATGAGACCATCATGGTTTTAGTGAGCCATTTCAGTTCAGAATTAAAGATCCTAGACCGGGAGGTCATGCAACCCCGAGGAGAGCAAGGGGGGTCTGCATCAAGTGGTATCAGAACAGAATTTTTTGCTTTTAGACAGTAGGAAAAAGAGGAAGAGAGATAAATCAGACCCCCTTGCTCTCCTCGGGGTTGCACGACCTCCCAATCTAGGATCTTCTATTTCGAACCAAATTGGCTCTCTGAGACCGTAATGGTCTCATTTGCGAATTAACACAGGCCCCTTCAGTCCTCTGGCGCAGGTTCTATGGAACCCACGGGCCTTCTTCTTAGCGCTCTAAACGCTCTTCAATTTGCTGGCTAGATCCTCTCCACTAGCCCCTTCCTACATATTCCCCTGGGCTATGACCTCATGCAAGTGAGTGATTGCGAGCGTGACCAAGGGTGGTTTTAGGCCAACCTTCTTTTCGCCCCGCAACTCACTACAAGGCACCACATATCCTTCTGCTAATACCGTGGTTGAAATTGCGGCCCGCCCTCAAAATTTTAATGTCCGGGCACTTTATGGCCCCACAATCGAGCGTGACTGTCAATCTTACGATCTTGATGGTGCTTTTGGACTGACAGCTAAGATCTATCTCTTCCAAACCAACTATTCAGATCTAATTCTCCCGAATCGGACGGTTGATATTTACTTCGGGTCTTTACCTGGAGTCCACAGATTTATCCCACCTACCCTCTAGATCAGATGATTGACGTTTACTTCGGGTCTTTACCCAGGATCCACATATTCACGCCACCTATTATTTATATCTGGCGGTTCAGATCTACTTCAGACGATCTGACGCTTGAGATTTACTTCGGACGGTCCCAAATTTCTTCGGGACTTTGGAACTTTGGCAAGTTCCCTCTCTTGCGTGTGCAAAACGCCAAGGCTCGCACACCTTTATTTGATCAGACGGTTGTTGGTCCTCTGAATCGGTGATCCAATGACCATTGTCGCTCTCCCTCGTGAGCTTTTGACTTCCTTTGACTTAGAAGATTTTCTAAGTATCCAAAGGCTTCGACCTTTGCTCCTCCTTCGAGTCCACCTATTGGGTCTCTTTTGCACTTATGAAAAGCGTTATCCCTTCTAAGCTTGATCCTTAGAGGATTTCGATTTCCCACGCACTCCTTGCATTTCTAGGATTTCGTCAAACTCAGATCCGAAGGATTTCTTGAAAATAAATTCTTCTCTCCCTCTTGGCGTTCCTCTTGCTCGATGCACACCTTGCAGATCTCCTCTTTATAGAGTGTTCTATAAATCTGTCGTTGTTTGAACTCAACACAAATTTGTTCCTGTGCACTCCTCGTACTTCTACTGATGAAGATCGACGCTACCTCTCCTGAGCTAATCTAAGGTTATTTCACCTCTGTTAACGCACTCCTTGTGGACTATGTGCACTCCTTGCACTTGAAAACTCAAAGAAGAGAAGCAATTGAAACTTATTCAATTCTTCACTAGTTCATACATTCAAAACATGAACGACATATAAAAGCATAACAATGAATGCAAATACATAAACACATAGAAAGTTCATATGCAGGAAAAACTGCTTTCTTTCTATTAATATGAATGTATGATTACAATATTTGTAGGTTGGACTGTAACAGAGTCTTAGCTCTCTCAAAACAAACTATTCTACTTCCTATTCAATGACAATACTCCTCCAACAACCTTATTTGGGCATGCCATGCATCTACATATACAGGAAGGTTCCTAGGGTTCCCTCCGACTACCTCTCCTATCAAAGTAACAACTAACAACTAATCAAGCTCTGTTACATTCAAGATTGAGAGTGAAACTCCCAGACCTCTCGCGATCATTCAGTTTTTGAGCGTTTTAGTCTTCTTCAATCATCTTTCAAAATGGATTTGCAGAATAAACGTCAGCTTTTATATTCTAATTAATTTTAAAAGGTGCACTATGGCATTGAGTTGTCCCTCCACGTGGGCTTTACTGACGATTCTCTTACATCAAGGAGGTAGAGGATCGATAATATGTTACAATCATAATCAATCAGGACACTTAGCTCATGATTGCTCATATTCTTGTACAACTTGCACATATTGTAGAGCATTGGAACATGCGACAGAAGACTGTCCTCAACTACTAGCCAAGTGGCGGGAAAGAGGGAATCCAGACCAAAATCCAAATCAAAATGTATAGAAGATATCAGCTGAGACATGCAATGAAGGACCTGGAATAGTAGTCGTTACACACGAAGGAACTAGAACAGGGGTTGATGCAATGAATGGAGGGAAGCAGGCTATGCAATGGGTAAGGAAATAAACATGACTCGTGCCAACATTCAAACCTCATCAAAAAAGGGAGATGTATCATAGAGAAAGAAAAGAGATATTGGGACCAGATTGGGTAGCATCAACATTATCTGTGCCCCTTGGCTGTGATCGAGATATGCCAAATAAGACACTTGGGAAGGTCAATACTCTAAGAGAATTCCCTAGAAGTTGCGTAGAGTTAATGAAATATGAAACTGTGTTGAATGTGTTATATGAAATGATTGATCATTGCACGCAATAAAGGTAAATTCCTAACGCACAGAGGGTAGTAAATCAGGTACTGCACAGAAAGAGGACCAACGGAGAATTCACATTAAGTGCGTAGATTGGGGAATATGACGTGGATAATGTTATCTTGGACTTGGGGTTTGATGTGAATGTGTTACCAAATAAAACCTAGGAGAGAATGGGTAAACCCAAGTTAATTTGATCTCCTATTCATTTAAGGTTGGAAAACCAACACAAGATAGTTTTGATTGGTCGATTGACAGGAGTACCTATGAATCTAGATGGAGTGAATAGTGTAGAAGAATTTGAATTCATTGATATCATGGATGATAGTCAACCATATCCAGCACTAATGGGACTTGAATGGGCATTTGATAATCAGGAAATCATTAATCTGAAGAGGAGGGAGATGATATTTGAGGCAAAAGACTTGAAGGTTACTGCACCCTTGGACCCGACAGAAGGAAAGGGGTACATAGAGTCAGTAAGAGGGAATGGAATTGACAACTTGTATAATATGACTGCGTGGATGGATGATAATGTTAACCCCACTGTAGATGGTGTGCTAATTTGGAGAAGTATTAGTTCATGTTCGTTGGATTCAGAGGAAGGTCTGGAACATTGGAAGCAAAGGAAGCATGAAGTGTCAACTAGACGATGTGCACACATAACACAATCAATACGGTGGATTGAAACGGAGTTATGTGATCCACCCATATATGATGGATTAATTGATATAAGCTCATTCATAAAGGAATTTGAGTTGCAGGTACCCAAACATCAAAGGTTTTTGGCGATAGATGTTGTTCTGAAAGCTACTCCAACCAGGATATTGCACACAAGTATACAAGGATAATTGACCCAACAGGTCATGTGGATCAGTGCAGAAATAGATGGAGTTCGACACAGAAGGAGGAATGGATACACAGGTTTATACATACCCTGGATACAATTCCAAATAAATGGTACCTAGAAATGGAACTGCACATGGAAACAACAAACTGGGACGAGTTGATTCAAAGGTTCAAGGTAACTTTTACATTTGAACACGAATATCCACTAGTATATGCAACGTTACAGGTTATTCAAGCCAATATCTTCTTAGAAGAAGGGTTGATGGAGGTGGTACTTGTGTGCAATGCCCACAAAGATTATATGATTGCCCATGAATTACTAGAGTGTTACAATGTCTCTAAAACAAAACATGATGAGGAAGATCTCAGGAATGTGCAAGTACCTGAAACTGAGGGGGAACGCGCAGTAGAAGAGCCATAGCTTGAGTCTGCTCCATACACACAACCAATAAATATGTGGAAGGTAAACATTGGGATGACAAAGAATCTCAATTATGCATAGATAGGAGACTATCGAAGTGATGAAATTGTGGAGAATATTGCATATTTATTTTGCAAGTATCAAGATATATTCCCAACTACATTCTCCTAAATGAAGAGGATATTTTGGGAATTAGGAAAGATGAAGATCCCTTTGAAACCAAGTGCTAAACCGATGCGACATAGACCCTACAGGTTAAATATGAAGTACAAAGAGAAGGTGAAAGCAGAAATAGACAGGATGTTGGGTGCAGTGATCATGGAACCAGTGGTGGAATTAGAGTGGATAAGTCCAATGGTAGTACAAGATAAGAAAACTGAAGGAATTAGGATTTGTGTAGACCCGAGGAAGTTGAATGATGCATGCCTACACAATCTATTTCCAACATCGTTCACGGATGAGGTACTAGAGAATGTAGGAGGGAAAAAGGCTTATTCTTTCACAGATGGATTCGCAGGGTATCATCAGATAAATATTACACAGGAAGAGATGTATAAGACTACGTTTGTGACATAGTGGGGAAGTTATCAGTACATAATGATATCTTTTGGATTGAAGAATGCACAAGTAGTTTTTTCAAGAGTTGTGGTTGCATATTTTAAGGAATTTATTCATAAGTTCCTTGAAGTATACTTAGATTATTGGATTTTGTTTAGTCTAGTGAAGAATCACATATAAGTACTTAGGTTAATGCTAGATAGGTGTCGACAATGTCAGATTTCACTGAAATTGAAAAAATGTATTTTTTGCGCACCTTTTGGAATTTTGTTGGGCCATGTGGTCTACAATTAGATATTATTAGTGGATCCTGCCAATATTGTAGTGATTATGGATTTACAACCACCTACATTATTCAGACAGTTGAGGGAAACTCTGGGTCACATAGGATATTATAGGAAGTTCATCAAAGGTTATGTGCAGATTACAATACCTATGGAGAAGTTTTTGAAGAAGGAAGTGAAGTTCCAATGGAATGGGGACTGTCAGAAGGGGTTGGACACCTTAAAATAGAAATTGGTGACCATGTCGATTTTGATCTTTCCATATTGGAACAAAGAATTACATGTTCATGTAGTTGCGTCGTCCATAGATTTGGGCGCAGTATTGTCTCAACCAGGGGAAGGAGACATAGATCACCCAGTTTCTTTTGCAAGTAGGAATTTTTCCATAGCAGAGAAGAATTACACTACCAAAGAACGAGAAGGATTGGAAATAGTATATGCGCTATAGAAATTTAGACATTATTTATTGGGTTCTCATTTTAAGATGTATACAGACCATTATGCACTAAAATACTTAGTGAACAAGCCAATGTTGGGGAAGGAGAATATGCAGGTGGTTACTGTTATTTCAAGAGCATGATTTTGAGGTTGTTGTAAAACCAGGGAAGTTGAATGTGGGACCTAATCACTTATTGCGCATACTATCGGGAGAAGATGTAGGGAATATAGATGATAGCTTACCAGATGCACAATTATTTGCAGTTAATATGGTGGATGACTACTTAGCAGACATCGTGTAGTTTCTAAATACGGGAATGGCCCCGTTAGACATGACAGTTGTGCAGAAGGAAAACTAGTGGTTAAAGCAACAAAATATCAGTTGATTGCATGTAACTTCTACAAGTTAGGTGCAGATGGAATATTGAGACGATATTTGTTAGAGCATGAAATGTTTATGATACTCACAGAAGCACATGAAGGGATTGCAGGAGGACATTATCCAGTTAAAGCAACAACACATAAGATTTTGTGTGCGGGGTTCTGTTGGCCCACACTTCATAAAGATGTGAAAGAATATTTCCAGGCATGCGATATTTGTCAAAGGGTGGGAAATCCATCCAAGAGGGATGAGATTCCTTTACATCCACAGGTTATGTTACAAGCATTTAATAAATGGACAAGAGACTTTGTTAGACCAATTAACCCATCAGCAAGAATATTAGGAGATAGGTACATCATCACTGCGATGGAGTATCTAATCAGATGGACAGAAGCAACACCAATCACAAACTGCACTATGGATACTACCGCATGGTTTCTATTTGAGAATGTAGTCACATGATTTGGATGCCCGCACACTCTACTTAGTGATCAAGGTACACATTTCCTAAAAAAGACAATTGCAACATTGACTGAGGAATTTCAAATTCATCATCATAAGAGTAGGTTGTAACACTCTCAAGCCAATATGACACTAGACGCTTTTAATAAAATTTTGGAGAATGCTTTGACAAAGATCTTCAACATAGGAAGGGATGATTGGGACTTAAGGGTTCTTGCAATTTTATGGGCATACAACACTACAAGCAAAAATTTGGTAGGGCGAACACCTTTTAGGTTGGTCTATAACCAAGAAGAAGTGATGTTGATGGAGTTTATTCTACCTAGCCTGTGTGTTGCAACGGTTACTGATATTCAGACTTTGGCACAGTAGAGGAGAGATTGTCACAATTGGTACAACTTGAGGAGGATAGCTTTGTCACAGGGTTCCATCAATGAGTTCAGAAGGCAAGGGAAAATGCATGGCATGATAGACATATTAAACAGAAAAAGTTTCAAGTGGGAGACTTAGTATTACTCTACGACAGTAAGTTTATGAAACATCCAGGGAAGTTTTAAATGCATTGGTTAGGACCACACGTTATTCATCATATGACATGGGCAGGTGTTACGCAGTTGGAAACATTGAGTGGGGAAGCCTTGGGAGGCATGGTGAATGGCAGTCGGTTGAAACTCTATAGAGATAGTTGACAATCTATGCATTGATCTGAATTGCGCAAGAATACATGTATCATAGTAGATGTACTATAGTAGGAACATAAAATGCAGAAAAACAAACAAAAAGTTGAAAAAGGGAAGAAAACAAATAAAAAGGGGAAAAACAAGAAATACAAAGGTAAACATGAAGGAGTATCGAGCAGAAAAATGGAGTATCGCACAAATAATAGAAACAATGCAAAGTTAGTTAAGTGCACACAAAATTCAAGCATAGAACCGAACCGTTAAGGGAGTTAAAGCATGGAAACGACAGTTAAAAATCCATAAATGATGAAATGCAATAGAAATGTGTAGTCATAAATAGAAGACATCGCCAAGGATCGAGATAGACTGGCAGGTCGAAGGAAAGAACCGACAAATGATTTAACATTAATACCATAGTAAGGAAAGTATTGATTGCAAATTATGATCGGATTCGACATTTACATTAGGCGTGAAAGCAATTATATAGTTTTCGAAGGGTGATAAAAGTGCATAAGGTCCTGATAGGGAAGGTTATTTGCATTTGATAAGAGTTGTGAGCATATAGAGCTTAACCACATCCAAACCACAACCGAACGTGAACCAACATAGAACAATCATAGAGAACAATCATACCATCGAAAGTTGGAGCATCAGTAGTCGTAGCACGCAAGCAAGTAAAAATACCATCGGTTGCACTGGTGTTCGAGGAAACACCCAAAGGTTCGGACTTGTAATCAATTTTTCACAAGGACTATATACCACCATGAAAAGACACCGTGCCACAAGTTGAAGTACCTGTAGATGAAAAATACCCACTGGCCACACCAAAAATACCACTTGGTGTAACTGTTGAAGGGGACATGCTAAGAAAGATTGTTTCCCTGAAGTTTGCAGATCACGACATCATGGATGAATAGAAGTTTGTTGAGCTGGCAGAGGATAAATATTTTTGCACCAAAATCGTATCAGGGATAGGATAAATCCTTCTTGAACCACAGACTTGGGTGATAGGACTAGAGAGATCAGGAATATTGAACCTGTTGGAGATACTGCATTTTAGCCGAAGTATGGAGATAAACGCTTGTGTCAAAATGATACTAAGTTGCATCCACAGAGGAACATTGTGGTTGGACCCAAAAATATCTATTGATACACAACTAATTGTGTGCATCACAGGCTTGTCGAAAGTAGGAGAGGATATGGCAACACTATTCACCAACAAGGTAGAGGAAAAAGCACTAGCGGAATCTATGAAGGATAAGTTCCACACCTTCAGAGGGAAGAGGGGGTTGCATGTCGTGAACATAAGCGATGATGTTATGTGATTTGCAAAGCAAGTATTGTCTTGCAAATTACTGAGGAAATGCCACAAGGATGAAGTGTCGGTCGTAGTAATCGCAACTGTGAAAAAATGCATGGAGGGGATCCAAATTAATTGAGCCACATTTATGGTAAACCAATTTTTGATAGATTGCATAGAAGCCTAGGAGAAAGGCATGAAGTTTCATTATTCCTAGCATATCATTTTGATTGCACTAGTTGGATGAAAGGAGCGTGACAATTACCAATGTATGAGAACAACTAGTAGAGGTAATGCAGCTGCACGGTATGAAAACCTATGACATACAAAAAACAAGAGGAGACAAATAGATAACAATGTCACATGTTACGTCTATTTTTATACAATCAGGCACATAATAATGCAAACACTGTGCATCACTTTCTAAACGGTAGAGACTTACCGAGATATTACGATATTTAAAGCAAGGATGCACCATATGTACATTCAAACCAAAAGGGACCCTACATGCCAGTGGCTACCAACCAATTACAAATTGACAGCGGATGATGTATGCATGATCGCCAATGAGTAGAAGGATCAATGGAAAGTTTCAAAGGAGAAAATGAAACACCTGGACAAAGAAGAAGAAAAATACAATGATGAGGAAGAACTAGATGAAGGATAGGGAAATGGGAAAAAAAAAATGGCACAGGGAAGATGCTAAGACCATCAGCAAAATACGCCCAGCAAACAGACCCAAGAGCTGGGGTCAAACGAAAAGACAAGGGGAAGGGTCCAGTCGTAGCTATGAACAAAAAGATGAAAGCCCACAAGGAACAACCTGTCTATGATTTGACAAATGACGACATGGAAATAATCAGCTACCAAGTACAAGATATCACAGAAGAAGCCATTGAAGCAGCAATAAGGAAACAAGAAGAACAACACCAGAAGGTGCAAGACCAGTTGATAAGAATACAACAACTATTGGAGATCGTGAAGATAGTACCAGAGAAAGGCTCATGTGAAGGACCATCCATGAGTCTGGTTGAGGAAGCACATTGATCCACATGAAAATTGGTTTCCACCCACCTATTTCGCTGGCTCAAAACAGGGGTTTCCACCTTGGCAATTTTTCTATAGTTTTTCGGGTCCTAAACTTTTGGGGCCATTTTGAGGCCCTAAACAACATTTTTTGGGTCCGACATAGTGACACTATATGATTTAGGTAGATTGTGATAGAAAAATGTGTATTCATCAGATAGACCTTTCCAACGAGCTATCGTGTGCCCCAAATGAAGATCGTATGCAAAAGTTACGCCCTTGGGAAGTTGACATATCAACTACCCCCATCAGGACCCGCAAACCTTTTGGCATTTCATCTTCCAGGGTTAGGGTTTTGGATTTTATTTATGTTAAAAAGGACTTTGGAGCCTCATTGTAAACATAATCATCTTCTTGTGAATTAGCATAGCCATCACATCTCTTCTCAAAGATAAGTTGTCACCATTCTAGCGAGTCATTCACTCTATAATTTTACAGTTTCTGTACATTTCTCTCATTAATAAAAATTGTGCATTACTATATCTTTGAGTTTATTGCAATATCTCTATATATTTCATTGTTATATATATACCTTCATTTTGTTCTCAAAATAATCCGGATCACACAGACTGCCAATCCATTCCTGTCTGAGTTAGCAGTAGGGCGCAAAGTGTTGGAGATCCAGTTAAATGTAGTTGAGTTCCTGATGTCGGAACTGCAAGATCAGATGAAAACACTAAGTCACCTAAAAATATTGTTGTCATGAATTCCTATATAAGTATTGTAGAGCTTGTAGATAGGTATTATGTAGGAGATAAGGCTCCACGCAGAGCTAACATGGAAGGAATTGACCAAGGTAACAGACGAGAAGACATAAACACAACAAAAGTATGCAATTGCTCTGTAGGAAAAGAGCGAAGTTGAGGAAAAAGTGGAAAGAGTGATGAAGGAGAAGAATGAAGCTGAGGAAAATGGAGAGAAATCATTAAAAGAAAAGGACGAGGCCGAGAAAATGGCACAGCGGATACAAACGGTCATCCAAACGTTGTATAAGGATATCCCCGAAGTACCAATAGTAGTAGAGGCCACAATGAAAGAGAAGGTCTCAAGAGTCGACGAAGTCATCAAAAGCTTCTACAGAAGGATCGGGGACTTGCAATTATGCATTGTACCAGGAACACTACAAGAAGAAAGGGAAAGAAGAGAGATAACATCAATGACTATGGTAGCAAATATTAAGAAGTTGGACAAGGAATGCACAAAGCTTTGTGATGAAAGTGCACAAATCTGGAAAAACCTGATGGAGGATCCAGAAATGAAGGTCGTAGAATCTAGATTGTGGGATGCGTAGAAAAAGGCGCAGAAGGCTTCAAAGAGAATAAACTATATCTTTGAGTTTATTGAAATATCTATGTATATTTCATTGTTATATCTCTACCTTCATTTTGTTCTCAAAATAATCCTGATCACACAGATTGCCAATCCATTCCTGTCTGAGTTAGTAGTAGGGCGCAAAGTGTTGGAGATCCAGTTAAATGTAGTTGAGTTCCCGCTGCCAGAACTGCAAGAGCAAATGAAAACACTAAGTCACCTAAAAATATTGGTGTCATGAATTCCTATATAAGTACTATTGCAGATAGGTATTATGTAGGAGATAAGGCTCCACGTAGAGCTAACATGCAAGGAATTGACCAAGGTAATAGACGAGAAGACATAAACACAACAAAAGTATGCAACTTCTATGTAGGAAAAGAGAGAAGTTGAGGAAAAATTGGAAAGAGTGATGAAGGAGAAGAATGAAGCTGAGGAAAATGGAGAGAAATCATTAAAAGAAAAGGACGAGGCCAAGAAAATGGCACAACGGATACAAACAGCCATCCAAACGTTGTATAAGGATATCCCTGAAGTACCAATAGTAGTAGAGGCCACAATGGAAGAGCAGGTCTCGAGAGTCGATGAAGTCATCAAAGGATTCTGCAAAAGGATCGAGGACTTGCAATTGTGCATCGTACCAAGAACACTACAAGAAGAAAGGGCAGGAAGAGAGATAACAACGATGACTGCGGAAGAAAATATTAAGAAGATGGACAAGGAATGCACAAAGTTTTGTGATGAAAGTGCACAAATCTGGAAAAACCTGATGGAGGATCCATAAATGAAGGTCGTAGAATCTAGATTGTGGGATGCATAGGAAAAGGCACAGAAGGCTTTGAAGAGCATAAACTATATCTTTGATTTTATTGCAATATCTTTGTATATTTCATTGTTATTTCTCTACCTTCATTGTGTTCTCAAAATAATCTGGATCACACAGACTTCCAATCCATTCCTATCCGAGTTAGCAGTAGGGCGCAAAGTGTTGGAGATCTGGTTAAATGTAGTTTAGTTCCCAATGTCGAAACTGCAAGAGCAGATGAAAGCACTAAGTCACCTAAAAATATCGTTGTCATGAATTCCAATATAAGTACTATAGAGATTGCAGATAGGTATTATGTAGGAGATAAGGCTCCATGCAAAGATAACATGCAAGGAATTGACCAAGGTAACAGACGAGAAGACAGAAACACAACAAAAGTATGCAACTTCTTTGTAGGAAAAGAGCAAAGTTGAGGAAAAAGTGGAAAGAGTGATGAAGAAGAAGAATGAAGCCGAGGAAAATCAAGAGAAATCATTAAAAGAAAAGGACAAGGCCGAGAAAATGGCACAACGGATACAAACGACTGTCCAAACATTGTATAAGGATATCCCCGAAGTACCAATAGTAGTAGAGGCCACAATGGAAGAGTAGGTCTCAAGAGTCAGCGAAGTCATCAAAGGCTTCTGCAGAAGGATCGAGGACTTGAAATTGTGCATCATACCAGGAATACTACAAGAAGAAAGGGTAGGAAGAGAGATAACAACGATGACTGCAGTAGCAAATATTAAGAAGTTGGACAAGGAATGCACAAAGCTTTGTGAAGAAAGTGCACAAATTTGGAAAAACCTGATAGAGGATCCAGAAATGAAGGTTGTAGAATCTAGATTGTGGGACGCGTAGGAAAAGGCGCAGAAGTCTTCGAAGAGAATAAACACTCTACTACCTTTTGAATGAATGATGACCATTTTTTCACAAAAGCAGTCATACGATGAAATCGAAGGGATACATGACCAACAAAAGATCCTCCAACAACATTTGGGATCGCTACAAGATTAAGAACTAAGGGTGATAAGGGAATTAGCAGTTATGCAGGGTAAAGTGAAACAAGCAATGCACGACACTGGGGAGAAACTTATGACGCTGACTACATAGGGTGTAGAGAATATTTTGGGAACATAGGCAGAAGTAACAAAGGAAGTCGTGACGATGAAATGCAACTCCCAAAATTTCATGGAAACATGGAGGAGTGTGGCGCAACAGGCCTGAGTGGTTCGGGACGAGCCACATGTGAGTGTTTGGGGCCTGTTGGACATGCTTTTTGGATACAATTTTCAAGAAAATCCTAAGCATGGAGGATATGTGCAACAACAAAAGAAATAAGACAAGGCAGGAGCAAAGTGCGTAGTAAAGGCATATTCAAGCACGAATGTGCATAGTAAAAGCATACTTAGCAGAGAATAAAACAGGAGAATAAAGCAAGAGAAGAAAGTGAGTGAAAAGGAAGGAAAACATTTCGTCATGCAAAATCATAAAGACACATAAAAGCAGTAAGACCAATAGTCGGGAAGGAAAAAGCAACATGGAAACATAAAAGCAGGAAAAGCAAGCTCAAACAATGAGTCAACATGAGTTGTAATAGGGTTTTTGGGAATAAGCAAGTAGGGTTTTGAGCCCTAGAATCCATGTATAAATATGTAATGGGTCGGGTAGAATAAGGTTCTGTTGGTTCTTTTGAGAGGACAGTGAGAGAATAGACCGAGAATGAAAGGGTCTATGTTTGATTGTTAGGGAGAAGTTGCAGAAAGAGGCTTGCATTGTAGAGAGGCTAGGAAAGATGGAGGAAGAGAAAGCATGATATTTCTATTGTAAGTGCAATGCGTAAGCCTGAGACGATTACATAAATAATAATAAAGAAGCCAATCCTTGTGGACGTAGCACAAAGTTAGGTGAACCACGTTAATTACTGCGCCTACTGTTTTTTCTATGTGATTGATCATGAATGTTCTCTTATGCATATTAGACTAGATTTGATTATGATATGATCATTGCATAGTAGTTATGAATGTTATAACAATTGGTTTATGCTGCAATCTGTAGTATAATGGTACTATATAATTGAATTCACTAGGTAACCAAGGAATAATAGACACAAGATAATGCGCACATAATAGATAAGTAATAATGAATAAGATAATTGCCTCCCATTCCCTCACTACTGTAGAAACTCGATTCCTCCAGCCCCAATAGATGCCTCGGGCGAGACTTCACTTGCATGCGAGTGATGTCGAAAGGGCCAGTGTCTAAATGGTTTTGTTGGTTAATAAAATTTGAACCTAGGGTCTTACAACCATGCGCCAACATGTGGGGGAGGTAGTTAAGGAGCTATCATATTTTGGTGGGGATGTAAATAAAAGTTGGGGTGTTTAGACTAAGCATAGAATATAACTTGAACACAATGAGAAAGATTAGTGGCCTCCAACCAAGTAGTAGGGTGGTTCAACTCTACTTGGGCTCTAATTTCTTCATTAGGACCATTGATAAATCATTGTTTTAAAAATTCATCAGTTTTTTATTAACAATCAAATGTTCAAAAGAATCAATATAGTCTTCTATTGTCCTAGTTTCACACAATTTGGTAAGCTAGCACCAAAAAATTATATCTTTGATAAAGGAACCAAACAAGGATTTCACAAATTGTCTCCATATAGTGACCCTTGGAGATGTGTTCTTATGTCATTTCCACCATTGCCAACGTTCCCTATCCAGATTGAGGACACTAATTACGAGTTTCAATAGTTCATTTGCTACAACATGAAGGGAAATGTAGTGCTCCATTTGGTCAACCCAACTAATTGGGTCTAACTTGTCAAACTTATTCAAATAAACTTTAGGGAGGTGAGGCATCATATTGTGGGAATGGTCAAAAAATGAGAAGGGATTAGTGGAATATTATTCATCCTCAAGGTTCTTACCAATATGGGAGCCTTCACTAAAGATAATTTCACCCTCCTTAGGCTTACCCTTTAGCGTTTCAATGCATTTGCAATCTGATTAAAACAAAGGCCAACTTGCACAGTGAGGGAAGACATATTGGTTTCCATTTTTCTATTTGATTGGGAGAGATTTAGTTGCTTGCTTCACTTCATCCTTGGATGATATGTTACAGGTGCTTGTCATGGGACCACTAAAGGTTATCCAAGAGCTATCCCAATGTGATAAGTGTCCCAGGGGGTATTTGTGGAGAGCGGTCATAAGAAATGATACGAGTTTGTTCTAACAAAATAATGTTTATTGAAAAGTGACACCATGGAAATCATCATCATACAAGGCTTATATTGAGCTAGGTCACCTCCAATGGTGTTGGTGGGCCCTAGGAATTTTTTTTATAATCCAAAGGGATTATTACTACACCAATGAAATTCCCAAATTCTTGATATTGAAAATTACGAAGGAGTTTCACTGCCTTTTTTATAGAGGCTATAGTTTGCAAGGTCCCAAGGATAGAGGAGTGACAAGTGTTATAGCTCTCTAGTATACTGAAGGGTTTCCAAAATAATACATAGCTAAATCTCTCACGGTACCAAGGAGGATAGACCATACCCTTAATTGTACTACCTGATTCCTTGGTACATGAGAGTGATCTCTCTGAGTGTCATCCTTAGTGTATTATAGCAACATGACGACTGATAGGATTATGTAAAGCTAGTTTCAGGTGTACTTCAGGGGCTTCCAATATACGCAGAGGTATTTGGAAGACGAATCTGTATTCAAGTGTTGTCTAGTGTGGTAAAACTTGAAGGGGTGCCAACAAAGGTTACAAGGGTGTCCAACCAGATGATGCCTCTTGTATTTTTTGTGTGTATTCTTTTCCAACCCTAGGTTTATTCACTTAATGATAGATCTTTGTATTATTTAAAGATGTTGGACCACATATCTAGCCTATTTTTTCTTCTTCTAAAATTGGAGATTGTGTTGGGACAAGAAAGTGCTCGGATGCCACTTGTGGTGTTCCTTGTTAGTCAAAACATAATATTCAAAGAAAAATAGATGGAATAGTTGGAGAATGCAAATAAACAGAACAAGATAAACATAAATATAGTTGCAAAAAGCAAATAAATAGAACCAGAATTGGAAAATAACAATAGTAAGAAAACCTTTATTGATATTTAGAAATGGATGTAACATTCACTTGTCTCTTCAAGGGGGAAACCTCCGACATGCATATAGCTCCAAATACAACGATGTTAACTTGAAAACCAACTACTTACCTTCTACTACAATATATAGTTTCTAGTTGGCCAAAACCTTAACCGCCTAGTGGATCTCCATCAATGAGGCCTCAACCACTAACTAGTGGACCTCTTGATCCAGATTTTATGAGAAAAACAAAATGAATACAGATTATTATCAAAAGATGCTTAACACAGAATAACAGATATATAGTAAAATTGGTTTCTATTCAATAAGGAAATAAGATGAAGCTGTAAAATGTAGCGGAAAACAAGATTGCTAGAATGGTGGCGATGTATCTCTGAGAAGAGATGTGACGATTGTGCTTATTTGCAAGAAGATGATTAAAATGAGGCTCTCAAGGCCTTTTTACAATAAAGAGGAATTTCAAAAACCCTAGACATCCAAAAACCTAACCCTAGGAGATGAAACGCCAAAAGTCATGTGGGCCCCATTTGGGTAAGTTAGTACATCAACTCCTCGGGGTCGTAACTTTTGCATATGATCTCCATTTTAGGTGAACGATAGCCTGTTGGAAAGGTCTATCTGAGGACTACACATGTTTCCTGTGGAGAGCCCTACACATGTTGCCTATGGAAATCCCTACACATGTTGACTATGGAGAGACCTAAAAATGTTGTTTAGGGCCTCAAAACGACCCTAGAAGTCAGGGACCTGAAAACTAGGAAAAAATTGCTGAACTGGAAAACTGCAAAAATGAGACAATTGGAATAGGTGGGAGGCCAACAATATCCATATGGATCACCTCATTTTATGAGGAAACTTTCATTTATTAATTTCACACTCTATTATCTTGCAGGTCTTTATTTAATAGATATTTCCCTAAATACATCAAGTAATATTCTATTCCATCAAACAAGGGAGTTACATAGATCTAGTTTATGGATAGACACATAATAGACCTGCATTATTTGGGGCCCTGAATACATCTCCATGGATGATTTTCCATCATGTTTCTTCTCAGGCTTCATCCTATCTCCAATTGATTGTAGTTTGAGATATCACAACACAACGTTCCCATCATAATCATTGCCACCATCCCAAAAATGAACAAAATAATTATTAATGAGTTGATGATAGAGAACTAATGGATCTAATAATCATATTCCATGAGAATATATGTATCCCATCAAGAAGTCCATTTGATAGGGTGTTCTTGCAAGATTGCAATGAGTTTTTAAGATAAAAACCATATCTATATTTTCACATTATATACAAAAAGGGACACTTATTGTTGTTCCTGGTAGAAGCTTGAGTTTTTAAGATAAAAACCATATCTATATTTTCAAATTATATACAAAAAGGGACACTTATTGTTGTTCCTAGTAGAAGCTTACCTTGGAAGGAAACCAAAGCCTCTACCAACATAATGTTTTTATGTCTGATCAAAAGGTTTATATTTTTCCATATAAACAATGATTTACAACCGGAAAAAACACCATATCTATCTGTGTGTGACTATTCATGTAAGAAAACAAAAATACAATCAATCAAAGAAAACATCAAGCAATGGGAGAATGAGGACTTTCCTCTACTACCACTTACAACAACACATTCTCCTCGACAACCTCCTCCCAAGCAATTCCAAATGGATGGGTATCATCATTGGTCTCAATTGGGTTGGCTTGGGTTCCCACTGAATCAACTGAGTCCTCAACTTTCCGCAAGATTGTAATGTTAATTACTTGAACATTTGAAAATTGCAACTACAATTGAAAGGTTGAACACATATTAAAAACCACAAAATTGACAAACAAAAGAGTCATGCAATACCTTGAATGCCACATCATAAGTAAATATAATATCTTTACTCTCCTCAACTTCTTGTAGACTATTAATTTGTGAAACGTAGTGCTTGGTGTCTAGGATGTAGTTATCAAATGGTGATTATCCTCAAACCAAGGTTGCTCATACTCATGCTTAACATTGTTTTATGGAAATTAAAGCATTTTATACATAAGAGGCACTAATGAAAAATAAAGAACATAGTTGAGAATCAATACACTTAAAAGTTGGGGCCATTTTCTACCACATAGTTGTTTGATTGCACTATGGTAGCTAAATGAAAAACAAATAAAGCATATCTAAATTTTATTCGTTGACAAACAACCCATTTTAATACCTTCAAATGCAATCCTTAATTTATTTATAAATGACGTAATATAGTACACATTTGCAAACTTGCAACTCCCTTATTTGTTATGATCAAATGCCTTGAAAATGATGAAAAGTTAATGAATACGGTTCACTTCGAGGGGGAAACCTCCTTTTACAATATATCCAATTCATAATACAATATGAGATGAGATAAGATCCTCCTAAGACTAGGTATCATTGGTATACATATAGGAGACAAAGGGTACAATTATAATGAAATGGTACAATGAAAAGTTCTAGCCGACCTAGCAATATAACGTAGAAATGTAATAACTTAATATCTAGGGATTTATAAGGTATTTTATGCTTAACATGGGGATTTTTCTAGGGCTTAACATGCCCCTCCCCTTCAAACAAGTGTTGTCCTCGACACTTGACAACCACGGGTGTGTCTGCATGAAGAAATCGTCTCCCCATGTCGCCTCTTCCATTGGTAGGTTCTTCCATTGATGAGGTACTCAGTAATTTCTTATTTTTATAACTTCTTGATCCCCCTTTCAAGGATTGTTTATGGTTCTTGTATGATTTTCCCTTATCCATTAATATTTGATAAGATAGTTTGCATTGGGATCTTGTCACTGATTATCTTCTTTAAGCAAGAAACATGGAAGACTAGATGTACACTTCCTGGTTGCATATGAATAGCATGGGCATGATCTTGAGCGGGTGGAAGACCCTTATGCATCTCTCCAAATACCTTGGAATGATTGTTGATAACTTTTTGGAGATCCATTGGAGCAGAGGATATAAATGTTTGGACATCTAGTGAGAATAATTGTGCAATTACACCATGGTATCCCTTTTTGAGTTATTTTGTCATGTTGTTAGAGTTTATCACTTTAGAGGGTTTCCCTTGGATACCTCTAAGCTCAATTTCTTGGCCTTCCTAGGAAAGTCTCATGAAAGTATCTTGAAAATTAAGGGCCACTCTTCCCAATGATTGTAACCATTGGAACCCTAATACAACATCAACACCACACATTTGGATGGCAATCATGGGACTATCCAATAAATGATCCCCCGTATTGAGCTTAATACTATGGAACTTCCCAAAACAATTTATGGTACCTCCATCTGTAATCATTACTTGAAACTTTAGTGTTGGATATACAAAGCAATTGAGATATTTTGCTAATTTATAATTGCTGAAGTTATGGGTACTAACATAATCAATCAACACTGGTACCTTTTTCTTTTTGATATATCCTTCTATCTTGAGGGTTTGTGGAGTATTGATGTCGACCAATGCATGACATGATATCGTTAGACTAGTCTCTTATAGCTCTAGATATTGTGATGTTTCCAATTCTTAATCTTCTTCCTCTTCATTGTCTATGCAAAATACTTTCTTCTCACTGCATTTATGCCCCTCACTGTACTTATTTTCACAATTGAAAGATAGTCCCTTTTCTCTTATTTCATCCATTTGTTGAGGTGTCAACTTTGTTGGTTTAGGAGAGGTAACATGGTTCTCTCTATAGTTGTTAGTGGCCACCCTTCTAGTACCCATAAAGGGATCTTACAAATTATCCTCGGGAATGTTCTTTACCCCGAGATTAAACTTTTGGAATTGTTGAATGTGCTATGGAATTGGACCTTTTTGTCGAAGATTTATCAAATGAATAAAGA
>JZKD02S2011603.1:33153-58446 GCA_000966675.3 Picea glauca
CACCTATCCAAGATCTTGAATCACATTCCTTTGTGATTCAACCCTCTCTGCATCAACACTTGGATGCAATCTCTTCACTAAACCAATATCTACTCACTCTCGTGTAAGCAAAAGTCCTTTTCTTTTACACTCCTCACACTAGAAAAAGTCCTTCTTTGTTATCCTTGACCTTGGTCTCTCACCAAAAGTCTCTCACAAGTGTATCTCACATAAGTGTCAAGTCGAGTGTCTTCCTCCTTCACCCTAGCCTTTCTTTTATAATTATGAGTTATAATCTATTTCTAATCTCTAAAGTGATCCATGGTTGAGATTACTTCTCACACCCACTTAATATTTACATGCTTAGATTACATGCTAATTACTTTTAGCAATTTCCTTAAATAACTCAACTCGCTAATAAAAACACTTTTACTTTAATTAATTCCTTTTAACTAAAGTAAACTCACACTAGGATTTCGATGACTTCCACATGTTAGACACAAGTCAATGTAGAAGTACATGTTCGATGCTACTACTAACATCAACACTCCCTCTTAGCGAGGAACGTACTTCTCCACCCCGTAGTTGGCTCTATCTTTACTACCATATCTGCTACCATGCCTACTCTCCAATCCACTTGATTGGTTGTTCACTCTGAAACAGAAGTTATCCTTGTCATCATGATCTGACCTGTCTCTGAAGACTCACTGCCTCTAAATATGCCCCTAGAAGCTTCTTGCTCCTAAGCATCCTCCATGGCCATCTCGTACCATGACGCCTTCTCGACAAACTTGGAAGGTTGCTCCTTCCCACCTGAACCTGAAGGTGGACTCCCTCTGAGTTGCTCAACCTTCAGAGCTACCTACTCCTTATTTTCTGCCACTTTGCTACTTGCCACTGCTCGCATAGGTTGGCCCTTTAGCCTATACAAGTTGTTCTCTCTAACTCCAAAGACAATTCCTTTGTCTGATCTAGATCCTCTGGGCTTCATCAATGCCTTTCCATCCTGGAATGCTTCGTCAAATCCCTTCTTCTCAATTAATGAAACTGAGATCACACTCCTCTTGAATTCTGGCACCCATAGCACATTCGTCACTCTCAATGTGCTTCCTAACTCCAACTAAAATGTTATTGTTCTAGACCCCTTCACTACATGCTTGGTCCCCTTACCAAGTTCCACATGCATCTATGAGTCAGACTCTGTGGAGCTCTCAAGCATCTCTTGTGCTCCTGTCATATGACACATGGCTCCACTATCTATCAACCATGCACTAGCTGATATGGTGCCCAAGGAAGTATGGGAAACAAGTAAGAACTCTCTTTGTTCAAAGTTCAAACTTCTTGAAAAAATTCATTCCCTCCCCTTCTTCTCATGCGAACATTGACTTGCATAATGTCCAAACTCGTGACATGCAAAGCACTTAAATTTTCTCATGTCCTTCTTCTTGCCATCTTGAGTGGTAGACTCTCCACTGGCAATTTTCTTGAACTTGCCCTTTCTTGCATGACTAGCAAGATCAAGGTTCTCATCATCATTCTTGTGCCAACTTCCATTCAAATTTTCATCTCGAAGTTCCTCCTGAATGAAGTCATTCCAAAACCTTGACAAATCTGGGAGCTTCTCTCGTGCCACGATTCCTTTGATGAACGGTGTCCACTCCTTCCTGAAGCCCTTGAGCATCGTCCTCGCCAACTTTGAATCATCCACTATCTCCCCAATTGCAGCCAATGCATCTCGAACCTGTCGGATCCGGGTGAGATAACTTGTCATCGTATCTGATCCTATCATCTATGTGTCCTTGAGCTTCTCTCTTGGCACCATTACACAATTCTCATTCTTGCTATGAAATAAGCTCTTCAAAACCTCCCACATGTTTCAAGTTGTTTTCTTCTCCGATAAATGAGGGATCAAGTGATCCTTCACTCCATCTAGAATGATGTATATGGCTTTCACATCCTTTTGATTATGGAAGACCAGATCTGTCGCATTTGTTGGTGGAGTTATCTGAGTATTAGCAAATTCCTAGATCTCGTTCTCCATCAAAACCAACATGATTCTCTCATTCCAAGGACTGTAGTTGGAAACCCCATCCAACCTATCCTTAAATTGCAATCCAGTTGTCATTTCTAAGATCTGATCTGATAACCCTCTGTTGAAACTGCCCCTATACTATCTGGTACGCAACTGTCAACATTGTGACCTGTGTATGTACACGACTATCCCTTCTATGACCACGTATGTACGCGGTTGTCACCACTGTGACTTGCGTACACATGCAAAAATCCTTGTTTTGCATCAGTTTTGTAGTTTTCCTGAAATTTGTCCTTTGATTTCCACCTCTTGGTTATAGATCTGTCAAGATCTTCTTACAACTACTGAGATCTATGCTCTTGATTTCCTCCCTTCAGAGACTAGGCTCTAATACCATGTTGATCATTCTCTAACAACCCTTGGTATCCTCTGATACCATGTTGAGATTCCTCTACCCAACACCCATCAATTAGCTCAAAATAAAATCACTTTATCTATTAAAAGCACGGTTGAGTAATCAACTAAGCATGCAACATAAGCATAAACTAGGAAACCAAAATCTCACACACAAGACACCAATATTTTCGGGTATAAACCCCTGGAAAAACCTTAGAGGGAAAATCAATCCTAAGATATGTTTTTATTAAGATCAAATCAAAGCTCTCGTCACAGGAAAAATGTCCCACTAAGAGAAATACAACTACAGACAAACCTGGTCAAGTTTGCTATGTCGTACAGCCCCTGAATAGCATGCTTTCAACGTATCCGTGATTGACCTTCAGCTAACCCATGTTCATACGTGACTATCTCTTATGTGACCTACGTACATGTACGGAAAACTTTCGTACGACACACTCTTTTCATGTGGCTTCAATCCTCTGAAACCCACGTACGACTACCTTTTCTCTCTCTCCTCTTTGACCTGTATGATCTCTAGATGTAATTCCTTCTCCATCTATCCAAGATCTTGAATCACGATCTTTTGTGATCCAACCCTCTCTGCATCAACACTTGGATGAAATCTCTTCACCCAACCAGTAAAATCTACTCACTCTCGTGTAAGCAAAAGTCTTTTTTTGCTTCTACACTTCTCACACTAGCAAAAGTCATTTGTTATCCTCGACCTTGGTCTCTCATAAGTGTGAGTCAAGTGTCTTCCTCCTTCACCCTAGTCTTGATTTTATAATCATGAGTTATAATCTATTTCTAATCTCCAAAGTGATCCATTGTTGAAATTACTTCTCACACTCACTTAAAATTTGCATGTTTAGATTTCATGCTAATTATTTTGTGCACTTTTCTTAAATAACTCAACTCACTAATAAAAACACTTTTACTTTAATTAATTATTTTTAACTAAAATAAACTCACACTAGGCTTTTCGACCATTTTTCCACATGCTAAACACAAGCCAATGCAATCCAATGGGGAAGTACTTGACGGATGCTACTACTAACATCAACACTTAAATCTATATTGTTGGATCTAATCTAGATGTTGCGAATTTACCCATGTGAAGAAAGTGGCTTCTCCATTAAAACTAGCCTGGCATTGTCGTTTCTGCAAGAAGAAAAAACCAGAAAATCCTATGGTGACCCAGTTGCTTCTGAATGCCTAATCATCCATCTGTCTCCAAAAATGACCCCAAGTGGAGCATTGGAAGCACAATTTTGCTGAAAAATGCCTTCATTATGCAAGAAGAGACCCTAAATCTGAATATTCGATTTCTCCCATTGACCTACAGAGATGTTGGGAAAATTGTCAACTGTCTTGCGGATTTGGAGCAATCTGATGGCAGCTTCCATGGAATCGAAAAGCTCTGCCAGTACTGCATACCTAACACACACAAAATCAGACAAACATGCCTATCACCGATCTGGCAGAGAGAAAAACACCCAGGTAGAAATACAATAGCAGATAGAGAAATTACTTCTCTGAAAGATCGAAATCTGAGGCCTTCCACTATTTCTGCCGACACCCTCACCCTCCATGGTTGCCGGTCTTTCTTCGGTTTCTCATAAACCCACAAGTCAAATACCTCGCCCAGTATGTTCCTTGCTTTCATCCCATGTTCCCGTGCTCTGCTTGCTTGGCAGGAATTAACCTTGTATATTTTGAATCGCCCTTTCTGGCGGGGCCCACCATAGAATTAAAAAACCAAGGAAAAGATACCACATTTATTTAAGGCATATTCTTTGATTATTTTAATGGGATCGATGTTTGTGATCAATTCGGGTCCACTAACTCAACGAGGCTAGAAGAGTATAACTTGAATTTTTAAAATGTATGTGAGGAGCAATTTTGTTAGGTTCATTATTTCTTTGTTGGTATTTCTTATGTCACTACTCTTATTGTATGTAGTTATTTTGAGTGGTTGTAAGTAAGTAATTGGATGCCATGTGTGGCTGCATTTTACGATGACGATCTTTTGTTTACTCCCTTAATCCAATGTTAACTCTATGTCTTCTTGATTAATAGCACATTAGAGGGATAGTTGAATTAGTAGCATAGTCTTTAGCATTAATGCCATGGGATGCTTTTTTTTGACTTCAAATTCAAATGTTGTAGGGTAATTGACTCCCATTTTGATAGACCTATTTCAAAAATGTTTTGTTCAAATCAATACATGGTGATCATAGAAGATAGAACATTAGCTTCACAAGTATTTATATGAAATTACTATTAAGAGCACATTCGAGGTATAGTCGAGTCAGTAGCATAGTCTACATCATTAACGTCATGGGATGCTTTGTTTTGAATTCAAATTCAAATGTTGTAGGGTGATTGTCTCCCATTAGCATTAACGGTAAGAAGCGAAAATGATGGAGGGACCCCAAATCCACAGAGGACGCAATCTCTCTCATAGAGGTAATACAAACCCTTTTCTTTCTTGATCCATATTAGCACTCTAGAAAATGCTTAATTGATGAATATGAGAGCAAGCAAGGAGCTTCAGTTAAGGCATCANTTTCCCATTGTTGGGGCATATGCCATCCAATGTGTGAAATGCTTCAAATGGAGATTCATCCCTAGCAAGGAACGATATGAAGTTATTGCCATTATGCTTTTGAATATCCTTGGGCATGTAACAAGGCATTTATCTATCACCCAAATGCTCCCTATGATGACCCAATTGACCTCTCACAAGATATCACTCATTGTGGATAGTTAACAAGCCAAACATACCTCACCCTCCCACGAGATGAGAGCAATTGGTCTCTCTCGGAGAATAATATTAAGCCATAGACAAAGCCCCATGTTAACTATAAAACCCCTTAGAAAGCCCTAGATATTGAGTTATTACATTACTAAGTTATATTGGTAAGTCTACTAGAACCATTCATTGTACCCTTTCTTTATAATTGTACTCTTTGTCTCCTCTATATATACACCAAGGAGACCTAGTCTTAGGAGGATCTTTTCTCATCTCATATTGTATTTTGAATTGGATATATTGTAAAAGGAGGTTTCCCCCTTGAAGTGGATTGTATTCATTGATTTTTTGTCATTTTTAAGGCGTTGGATCATAACATTTGGTATAAAGAGCATCGATCCTAGGCTTTTGCTTCTTCAAGCAAGTCATATTGACATTTTCACTATAACTTTTTTTTCTGGACCACTTCATATAGAAAAAATTGGAGGTTATTTAGAAGACATCTCAAGGTACCTCTGGTAAAAATTTCAGGTTCTGGGTCGTTATACTTTCGGATATATAACCTATAGACGATGGGGTTTTTTACTCATCCTGAATTTAGTTTTAAACGAGTCACCTTGGGATTTTCACTATAATTTTTTTATCTAGGAGGTTTCAAATAGTGAAATTTTGTGGAGATTGAGGAGACATCTCCTAATAACTCGTCCAAATTTCAGATTATGGTTCGCTATACTTTTGGATATATAGTCCATTTAAGGCAAGGCTTGTGACTAATCTTGAAATCAGTTTTAGAAGAGTCGGCTTGGAATTTTCTCTATAGCTTTTTTTCTAAGAAGTTTCTGGCTTTGAAATTTTCATAATCCTAAGGAGACATAGCAAATTACATGACATTTTTTTTAGATTTTGAATCATTATAATTTGTGAGATATATCTCATGGAAGTTGGGGTTGTTTACTAATCCTGAATTAGTCTTAAACAAGACATTTTGGTATTTTTGCTATAATTTTTTATCAGTGAAAGTTCAGACTGTGAAATTTTCAAAAGTTTATGAAGTCATATTAGAGTACTACATGTCAAAATTTCAGACTTAGAATGGTTCAAAGTTCATGGATATATCAAGACAAAGGTCAACCATCTAGTCACACTCCAAATTAAGGATTTGAAAGGTACATAACTTACAATTGTCATAACTTTTTATTGGAAGATCTATTTTTGGATTCAAAATTTGTGATAAAGAGGAAAAAGAGAAGCATTATTAATTTTTCACATGGCAAAGGGTTTTACAAGAAATAAAATCAGTACTCCTCATAAAAACTCAAACATGACTTCCGAAGAAAATGAAGACATTTATAACAAGCTAACCCAATTAAAGAACCCAGTTGATGAAGTGAGTGTTAGTATGTTGAAACCAATGGATTTAACAAATTTTGAATAATACCTTAAAAGAGAATTGGAAGATCAAATACAAAATAAAATGGATGAAATGGAAAATAATATGGATGAAAATAAGAATGACATGAAAAATAAGATGGATGAAAATAGGAAAGAGATGGAAAAGCATATAGAAAAAAAGACGTTAGGATTGTAAAATTCCATGTCTTCCATGATATTGCATTCTCTATATGAAATAATCCATGAAGGAGATATCAAATTGCAAGGAAATCATGAAAAATGTAGAGGAAATAAAGATTGAATCCCATAATCATGATTATTCATCACTTCAAGATCCATATTGTCAAGGTTTAAATGTTGAACCAAGGAACTACTTCATTCCAAAGATCGATATGAAGAAGTTCGATGGTAAAGATCCTATAAGATGGATATTCCATATGGAGCAATTCTTTGATCTACACCAAATGCCAAGATTACAAAAGGTACCTATGGAATCCTTATATTTAGAAAATGATCAATTTTTTTGGTATAAATGGCTTTGTGAAAAAAAAAAGAATTCTATTATCTCTTGGTCCATTTTTGCAGATGAATTGATATCACATTATGGGGATATTAAGAGAAATACATTCTTTATTCATTTGATAAATCTTCGACAAAAAGGTCCAATTCCATAGCACATTCAACAATTCCAAAAGTTCAATCTCGGGGTAAAGAACATTCCCGAGGATAATTTGTAAGATCCCTTTATGGGTACTAGAAGGGTGGCCACTAACAACTATAGAGAGAACCATATTACCTCTCCTAAACCAACAAAGTTGACACCTCAACAAATGGATGAAATAAGAGAAAAGGGACTATCTTTCAATTGTGAAAATAAGTACAGTGAGGGGCATAAATGCAGTGAGAAGAAAGTATTTTGCATAGACAATGAAGAGGAAGAAGATTAAGAATTGGAAACATCACAATATCTAGAGCTATAAGAGACTAGTCTAACGATATCATGTCATGCATTGGTCGACATCAATACTCCACAAACCCTCAAGATAGAAGGATATATCAAAAAGAAAAAGGTACCAGTGTTGATTGATTATGTTAGTACCCATAACTTCAGCAATTATAAATTAGCAAAATATCTCAATTGCTTTGTATATCCAACACTAAAGTTTCAAGTAATGATTACAGATGGAGGTACCATAAATTGTTTTGGGAAGTTCCATAGTATTAAGCTCAATACGGGGGATCATTTATTGGATAGTCCCATGATTGCCATCCAAATGTGTGGTGTTGATGTTGTATTAGGGTTCCAATGGTTACAATCATTGGGAAGAGTGGCCCTTAATTTTCAAGATACTTTCATGAGACTTTCCTAGGAAGGCCAAGAAATTGAGCTTAGAGGTATCCAAGGGAAACCCTCTAAAGTGATAAACTCTAACAACATGACAAAATAACTCAAAAAGGGATACCATGGTGTAATTGCACAATTATTCTCACTAGATGTCCAAACATTTATATCCTCTGCTCCAATGGATCTCCAAAAAGTTATCAACAATCATTCCAAGGTATTTGGAGAGATGCATAAGGGTCTTCCACCCGCTCAAGATCATGCCCATGCTATTCATATGCAACCAGGAAGTGTACATCTAGTCTTCCATGTTTCTTGCTTAAAGAAGATAATCAGTGACAAGATCCCAATGCAAACTATCTTATCAAATATTAATGGATAAGGGAAAATCATACAAGAACCATAAACAATCCTTGAAAGGGGGATCAAGAAGTTATAAAAATAAGAAATTACTGAGTACCTCATCAATGGAAGAACCTACCAATGGAAGAGGCGACATGGGGAGACGATTTCTTCATGCAGACACACCCGTGGTTGTCAAGTGTCGAGGACAACACTTGTTTGAAGGGGAGGGGCATGTTAAGCCCTAGAAAAATCCCCATGTTAAGCATAAAATACCTTATAAATCCCTAGATATTAAGTTATTACATTTCTACGTTATATTGCTAGGTCGGCTAGAACTTTTCATTGTACCATTTCATTATAATTGTACCCTTTGTCTCCTATATGTATACCAATGATACCTAGTCTTAGGAGGATCTTATCTCATCTCATATTGTATTATGAATTGGATATATTGTAAAAGGAGGTTTCCCCCTCGAAGTGAACCGTATTCATTAACTTTTCATCATTTTCAAGGCATTTGATCATAACAAATAAGGGAGTTGCAAGTTTGCAAATGTGTACTATATTACGTCATTTATAAATAAATTAAGGATTGCATTTGAAGGTATTAAAATGGGTTGTTTGTCAACGAATAAAATTTAGATATGCTTTATTTGTTTTTCATTTAGCTACCATAGTGCAATCAAACAACTATGTGGTAGAAAATGGCCCCAACTTTTAAGTGTATTGATTCTCAACTATGTTCTTTATTTTTCATTAGTGCCTCTTATGTATAAAATGCTTTAATTTCCATAAAACAATGTTAAGCATGAGTATGAGCAACCTTGGTTTGAGGATAATCACCATTTGATAACTACATCCTAGACACCAAGCACTACGTTTCACAAATTAATAGTCTACAAGAAGTTGAGGAGAGTAAAGATATTATATTTACTTATGATGTGGCATTCAAGGTATTGCATGACTCTTTTGTTTGTCAATTTTGTGGTTTTTAATATGTGTTCAACCTTTCAATTGTAGTTGCAATTTTCAAATGTTCAAGTAATTAACATTACAATCTTGCGGAAAGTTGAGGACTCAGTTGATTCAGTGGGAACCCAAGCCAACCCAATTGAGACCAATGATGATACCCATCCATTTGGAATTGCTTGGGAGGAGGTTGTCGAGGAGAATGTGTTGTTGTAAGTGGTAGTAGAGGAAAGTCCTCATTCTCCCATTGCTTGATGTTTTCTTTGATTGATTGTATTTTTGTTTTCTTACATGAATAGTCACACACAGATAGATATGGTGTTTTTTCCGGTTGTAAATCATTGTTTATATGGAAAAATATAAACCTTTTGATCAGACATAAAAACATTATGTTGGTAGAGGCTTTGGTTTCCTTCCAAGGTAAGCTTCTACTAGGAACAACAATAAGTGTCCCTTTTTGTATATAATTTGAAAATATAGATATGGTTTTTATCTTAAAAACTCAAGCTTCTACCAGGAACAACAATAAGTGTCCCTTTTTGTATATAATGTGAAAATATAGATATGGTTTTTATCTTAAAAACTCATTGCAATCTTGCAAGAACACCCTATCAAATGGACTTCTTGATGGGATACATATATTCTCATGGAATATGATTATTAGATCCATTAGTTCTCTATCATCAACTCATTAATAATTATTTTGTTCATTTTTGGGATGGTGGCAATGATTATGATGGGAACGTTGTGTTGTGATATCTCAAACTACAATCAATTGGAGATAGGATGAAGCCTGAGAAGAAACATGATGGAAAATCATCCATGGAGATGTATTCAGGGCCCCAAATAATGCAGGTCTATTATGTGTCTATCCATAAACTAGATCTATGTAACTCCCTTGTTTGATGGAATAGAATATTACTTGATGTATTTAGGGAAATATCTATTAAATAAAGACCTGCAAGATAATAGAGTGTGAAATTAATAAATGAAAGTTTCCTCATAAAATGAGGTGATCCATATGGATATTGTTGGCCTCCCACCTATTCCAATTGTCTCATTTTTGCAGTTTTCCAGTTCAGCAATTTTTTCCTAGTTTTCAGGTCCCTGACTTCTAGGGTCGTTTTGAGGCCCTAAACAACATTTTTAGGTCTCTCCATAGTCAACATGTGTAGGGATTTCCATAGGCAACATGTGTAGGGCTCTCCACAGGAAACATGTGTAGTCCTCAGATAGACCTTTCCAACAGGCTATCGTTCACCTAAAATGGAGATCATATGCAAAAGTTACGACCCCGAGGAGTTGATGTACTAACTTACCCAAATGGGGCCCACATGACTTTTGGCGTTTCATCTCCTAGGGTTAGGTTTTTGGATGTCTAGGGTTTTTGAAATTCCTCTTTATTGTAAAAAGGCCTTGAGAGCCTCATTTTAATCATCTTCTTGCAAATAAGCACAATCGTCACATCTCTTCTCAGAGATACATCGCCACCATTCTAGCAATCTTGTTTTCCGCTACATTTTACAGCTTCATCTTATTTCCTTATTGAATAGAAACCAATTTTACTATATATCTGTTATTCTGTGTTAAGCATCTTTTGATAATAATCTGTATTCATTTTGTTTTTCTCATAAAATCTGGATCAAGAGGTCCACTAGTTAGTGGTTGAGGCCTCATTGATGGAGATCCACTAGGCGGTTAAGGTTTTGGCCAACTAGAAACTATATATTGTAGTAGAAGGTAAGTAGTTGGTTTTCAAGTTAACATCGTTGTATTTGGAGCTATATGCATGTCGGAGGTTTCCCCCTTGAAGAGACAAGTGAATGTTACATCCATTTCTAAATATCAATAAAGGTTTTCTTACTATTGTTATTTTCCAATTCTGGTTCTATTTATTTGCTTTTTGCAACTATATTTATGTTTATCTTGTTCTGTTTATTTGCATTCTCCAACTATTCCATCTATTTTTCTTTGAATATTATGTTTTGACTAACAAGGAACACCACAAGTGGCATCCGAGCACTTTCTTGTCCCAACACAATCTCCAATTTTAGAAGAAGAAAAAATAGGCTAGATATGTGGTCCAACATCTTTAAATAATACAAAGATCTATCATTAAGTGAATAAACCTAGGGTTGGAAAAGAATACACACAAAAAATACAAGAGGCATCATCTGGTTGGACACCCTTGTAACCTTTGTTGGCACCCCTTCAAGTTTTACCACACTAGACAACACTTGAATACAGATTCGTCTTCCAAATACCTCTGCGTATATTGGAAGCCCCTGAAGTACACCTGAAACTAGCTTTACATAATCCTATCAGTCGTCATGTTGCTATAATACACTAAGGATGACACTCAGAGAGATCACTCTCATGTACCAAGGAATCAGGTAGTACAATTAAGGGTATGGTCTATCCTCCTTGGTACCGTGAGAGATTTAGCTATGTATTATTTTGGAAACCCTTCAGTATACTAGAGAGCTATAACACTTGTCACTCCTCTATCCTTGGGACCTTGCAAACTATAGCCTCTATAAAAAAGGCAGTGAAACTCCTTCGTAATTTTCAATATCAAGAATTTGGGAATTTCATTGGTGTAGTAATAATCCCTTTGGATTATAAAAAAAATTCCTAGGGCCCACCAACACCATTGGAGGTGACCTAGCTCAATATAAGCCTTGTATGATGATGATTTCCATGGTGTCACTTTTCAATAAACATTATTTTGTTAGAACAAACTCGTATCATTTCTTATGACCGCTCTCCACAAATACCCCCTGGGACACTTATCACATTGGGATAGCTCTTGGATAACCTTTAGTGGTCCCATGACAAGCACCTGTAACATATCATCCAAGGATGAAGTGAAGCAAGCAACTAAATCTCTCCCAATCAAATAGAAAAATGGAAACCAATATGTCTTCCCTCACTGTGCAAGTTGGCCTTTGTTTTAATCAGATTGCAAATGCATTGAAACGCTAAAGGGTAAGCCTAAGGAGGGTGAAATTATCTTTAGTGAAGGCTCCCATATTGGTAAGAACCTTGAGGATGAATAATATTCCACTAATCCCTTCTCATTTTTTGACCATTCCCACAATATGATGCCTCACCTCCCTAAAGTTTATTTGAATAAGTTTGACAAGTTAGACCCAATTAGTTGGGTTGACCAAATGGAGCACTACATTTCCCTTCATGTTGTAGCAAATGAACTATTGAAACTCGTAATTAGTGTCCTCAATCTGGATAGGGAACGTTGGCAATGGTGGAAATGACATAAGAACACATCTCCAAGGGTCACTATATGGAGACAATTTGTGAAATCCTTGTTTGGTTCCTTTATCAAAGATATAATTTTTTGGTGCTAGCTTACCAAATTGTGTGAAACTAGGACAATAGAAGACTATATTGATTCTTTTGAACATTTGATTGTTAATAAAAAACTGATGAATTTTTAAAACAATGATTTATCAATGGTCCTAATGAAGAAATTAGAGCCCAAGTAGAGTTGAACCACCCTACTACTTGGTTGGAGGCCACTAATCTTTCTCATTGTGTTCAAGTTATATTCTATGCTTAGTCTAAACACCCCAACTTTTATTTACATCCCCACCAAAATATGATAGCTCCTTAACTACCTCCCCCACATGTTGGCGCATGGTTGTAAGACCCTAGGTTCAAATTTTATTAACCAACAAAACCATTTAGACACTGGCCCTTTCGACATCACTCGCATGCAAGTGAAGTCTCGCCCGAGGCATCTATTGGGGCTGGAGGAATCGAGTTTCTACAGTAGTGAGGGAATGGGAGGCAATTATCTTATTCATTATTACTTATCTATTATGTGCGCATTATCTTGTGTCTATTATTCCTTGGTTACCTAGTGAATTCAATTATATAGTACCATTATACTACAGATTGCAGCATAAACCAATTGTTATAACATTCATAACTACTATGCAATGATCATATCATAATCAAATCTAGTCTAATATGCATAAGAGAACATTCATGATCAATCACATAGAAAAAACAGTAGGCGCAGTAATTAACGTGGTTCACCTAACTTTGTGCTACGTCCACAAGGATTGGCTTCTTTATTATTATTTATGTAATCGTCTCAGGCTTACGCATTGCACTTACAATAGAAATATCATGCTTTCTCTTCCTCCATCTTTCCTAGCCTCTCTACAATGCAAGCCTCTTTCTGCAACTTCTCCCTAACAATCAAACATAGACCCTTTCATTCTCGGTCTATTCTCTCACTGTCCTCTCAAAAGAACCAACAGAACCTTATTCTACCCGACCCATTACATATTTATACATGGATTCTAGGGCTCAAAACCCTACTTGCTTATTCCCAAAAACCCTATTACAACTCATGTTGACTCATTGTTTGAGCTTGCTTTTCCTGCTTTTATGTTTCCATGTTGCTTTTTCCTTCCCGACTATTGGTCTTACTGCTTTTATGTGTCTTTATGATTTTGCATGACGAAATGTTTTCCTTCATTTTCACTCGCTTTCTTCTCTTGCTTTATTCTCCTGTTTTATTCTCTGCTAAGTATGCTTTTACTATGCACATTCGTGCTTGAATATGCCTTTACTACGCACTTCGCTCCTGCCTTGTCTTATTTCTTTTGTTGTTGCACATATCCTCCATGCTTAGGATTTTCTTGAAAATTGTATCCAAAAAGCATGTCCAACAAGCCCCAAACACTCACATGTGGCTCGTCCCGAACCACTCAGGCCTGTTGCGCCACACTCCTCCATGTTTCCATGAAATTTTGGGAGTTGTATTTCATCGTCACGACTTCCTTTGTTACTTCTGCCTATGTTCCCAAAATATCCTCTACACCCTATGTAGTCAGCGTCATAAGTTTCTCCTCAGTGTCGTGCGTTGCTTGTTTCACTTTACCCTACGTAACTGCTAATTCCTTTATCACCCTTAGTTCTTAATCTTGTAGCGATCCCAAATGTTGTTGGAGGATCTTTTGTTGGTCCTGTATCCCTTCGATTTCATTGTATGACTGATTTTGTGAAAAAATGGTCATCATTCATTCAAAAGGTAGTAGAGTGTTTATGCTCTTCGAAGCCTTCTGCGCCTTTTCCTACGTGTCCCACAATCTAGATTCTACAACCTTCATTTCTGGATCCTCTATCAGGTTTTTCCAAATTTGTGCACTTTCTTCACAAAGCTTTGTGCATTCCTTGTCCAACTTCTTAATATTTTCTACTGCAGTCATCGTTGTTATCTCTCTTCCTACCCTTTCTTCTTGTAGTATTCCTGGTATGATGCACAATTTCAAGTCCTCGATCCTTCTGCAGAAGCCTTTGATGACTTCGCTGACTCTTGAGACCTACTCTTCCATTGTGGCCTCTACTACTATTGGTACTTCGGGGATATCCTTATACAATGTTTGGACAGTCGTTTGTATCCGTTGTGCCATTTTCTCGGCCTTGTCCTTTTCTTTTAATGATTTCTCTTGATTTTCCTCGGCTTCATTCTTCTTCTTCATCACTCTTTCCACTTTTTCCTCAACTTTGCTCTTTTCCTACAAAGAAGTTGCATACTTTTGTTGTGTTTCTGTCTTCTCGTCTGTTACCTTGGTCAATTCCTTGCATGTTATCTTTGCATGGAGCCTTATCTCCTACATAATACCTATCTGCAATCTCTATAGTACTTATATTGGAATTCATGACAACGATATTTTTAGGTGACTTAGTGCTTTCATCTGCTCTTGCAGTTTCGACATTGGGAACTAAACTACATTTAACCAGATCTCCAACACTTTGCGCCCTACTGCTAACTCGGATAGGAATGGATTGGAAGTCTGTGTGATCCAGATTATTTTGAGAACACAATGAAGGTAGAGAAATAACAATGAAATATACAAAGATATTGCAATAAAATCAAAGATATAGTTTATGCTCTTCAAAGCCTTCTGTGCCTTTTCCTATGCATCCCACAATCTAGATTCTACGACCTTCATTTATGGATCCTCCATCAGGTTTTTCCAGATTTGTGCACTTTCATCACAAAACTTTGTGCATTCCTTGTCCATCTTCTTAATATTTTCTTCCGCAGTCATCGTTGTTATCTCTCTTCCTGCCCTTTCTTCTTGTAGTGTTCTTGGTACGATGCACAATTGCAAGTCCTCGATCCTTTTGCAGAATCCTTTGATGACTTCATCGACTCTCGAGACCTGCTCTTCCATTGTGGCCTCTACTACTATTGGTACTTCAGGGATATCCTTATACAACGTTTGGATGGCTGTTTGTATCCGTTGTGCCATTTTCTTGGCCTCGTCCTTTTCTTTTAATGATTTCTCTCCATTTTCCTCAGCTTCATTCTTCTCCTTCATCACTCTTTCCAATTTTTCCTCAACTTCTCTCTTTTCCTACATAGAAGTTGCATACTTTTGTTGTGTTTATGTCTTCTCGTCTATTACCTTGGTCAATTCCTTGCATGTTAGCTCTACGTGGAGCCTTATCTCCTACATAATACCTATCTGCAATAGTACTTATATAGGAATTCATGACACCAATATTTTTAGGTGACTTAGTGTTTTCATTTGCTCTTGCAGTTCTGGCAGCGGGAACTCAACTACATTTAACTGGATCTCCAACACTTTGCGCCCTACTACTAACTCAGACAGGAATGGATTGGCAATCTGTGTGATCAGGATTATTTTGAGAACAAAATGAAGGTAGAGATATAACAATGAAATATACATAGATATTTCAATAAACTCAAAGATATAGTTTATTCTCTTTGAAGCCTTCTGCGCCTTTTTCTACGCATCCCACAATCTAGATTCTACGACCTTCATTTCTGGATCCTCCATCAGGTTTTTCCAGATTTGTGCACTTTCATCACAAAGCTTTGTGCATTCCTTGTCCAACTTCTTAATATTTGCTACCATAGTCATTGATGTTATCTCTCTTCTTTCCCTTTCTTCTTGTAGTGTTCCTGGTACAATGCATAATTGCAAGTCCCCGATCCTTCTGTAGAAGCTTTTGATGACTTCGTCGACTCTTGAGACCTTCTCTTTCATTGTGGCCTCTACTACTATTGGTACTTCGGGGATATCCTTATACAACGTTTGGATGACCGTTTGTATCCGCTGTGCCATTTTCTCGGCCTCGTCCTTTTCTTTTAATGATTTCTCTCCATTTTCCTCAGCTTCATTCTTCTCCTTCATCACTCTTTCCACTTTTTCCTCAACTTCGCTCTTTTCCTACAGAGCAATTGCATACTTTTGTTGTGTTTATGTCTTCTCGTCTGTTACCTTGGTCAATTCCTTCCATGTTAGCTCTGCGTGGAGCCTTATCTCCTACATAATACCTATCTACAAGCTCTACAATACTTATATAGGAATTCATGACAACAATATTTTTAGGTGACTTAGTGTTTTCATCTGATCTTGCAGTTCCGACATCAGGAACTCAACTACATTTAACTGGATCTCCAACACTTTGCGCCCTACTGCTAACTCAGACAGGAATGGATTGGCAGTCTGTGTGATCCGGATTATTTTGAGAACAAAATGAAGGTATATATATAACAATGAAATATATAGAGATATTGCAATAAACTCAAAGATATAGTAATGCACAATTTTTATTAATGAGAGAAATGTACAGAAACTGTAAAATTATAGAGTGAATGACTCGCTAGAATGGTGACAACTTATCTTTGAGAAGAGATGTGATGGCTATGCTAATTCACAAGAAGATGATTATGTTTACAATGAGGCTCCAAAGTCCTTTTTAACATAAATAAAATCCAAAACCCTAACCCTGGAAGATGAAATGCCAAAAGGTTTGCGGGTCCTGATGGGGGTAGTTGATATGTCAACTTCCCAAGGGCGTAACTTTTGCATACGATCTTCATTTGGGGCACACGATAGCTCGTTGGAAAGGTCTATCTGATGAATACACATTTTTCTATCACAATCTACCTAAATCATATAGTGTCACTATGTCGGACCCAAAAAATGTTGTTTAGGGCCTCAAAATGGCCCCAAAAGTTTAGGACCCGAAAAACTATAGAAAAATTGCCAAGGTGGAAACCCCTGTTTTGAGCCAGCGAAATAGGTGGGTGGAAACCAATTTTCATGTGGATCAATGTGCTTCCTCAACCAGACTCATGGATGGTCCTTCACATGAGCCTTTCTCTGGTACTATCTTCACGATCTCCAATAGTTGTTGTATTCTTATCAACTGGTCTTGCACCTTCTGGTGTTGTTCTTCTTGTTTCCTTATTGCTGCTTCAATGGCTTCTTCTGTGATATCTTGTACTTGGTAGCTGATTATTTCCATGTCGTCATTTGTCAAATCATAGACAGGTTGTTCCTTGTGGGCTTTCATCTTTTTGTTCATAGCTACGACTGGACCCTTCCCCTTGTCTTTTCGTTTGACCCCAGCTCTTGGGTCTGTTTGCTGGGCGTATTTTGCTGATGGTCTTAGCATCTTCCCTGTGCCATTTTTTTTTTCCCATTTCCCTATCCTTCATCTAGTTCTTCCTCATCATTGTATTTTTCTTCTTCTTTGTCCAGGTGTTTCATTTTCTCCTTTGAAACTTTCCATTGATCCTTCTACTCATTGGCGATCATGCATACATCATCCGCTGTCAATTTGTAATTGGTTGGTAGCCACTGGCATGTAGGGTCCCTTTTGGTTTGAATGTACATATGGTGCATCCTTGCTTTAAATATCGTAATATCTCGGTAAGTCTCTACCGTTTAGAAAGTGATGCACAGTGTTTGCATTATTATGTGCCTGATTGTATAAAAATAGACGTAACATGTGACATTGTTATCTATTTGTCTCCTCTTGTTTTTTGTATGTCATAGGTTTTCATACCGTGCAGCTGCATTACCTCTACTAGTTGTTCTCATACATTGGTAATTGTCACGCTCCTTTCATCCAACTAGTGCAATCAAAATGATATGCTAGGAATAATGAAACTTCATGCCTTTCTCCTAGGCTTCTATGCAATCTATCAAAAATTGGTTTACCATAAATGTGGCTCAATTAATTTGGATCCCCTCCATGCATTTTTTCACAGTTGCGATTACTACGACCGACACTTCATCCTTGTGGCATTTCCTCAGTAATTTGCAAGACAATACTTGCTTTGCAAATCACATAACATCATCGCTTATGTTCACGACATGCAACCCCCTCTTCCCTCTGAAGGTGTGGAACTTATCCTTCATAGATTCCGCTAGTGCTTTTTCCTCTACCTTGTTGGTGAATAGTGTTGCCATATCCTCTCCTACTTTCGACAAGCCTGTGATGCACACAATTAGTTGTGTATCAATAGATATTTTTGGGTCCAACCACAATGTTCCTCTGTGGATGCAACTTAGTATCATTTTGACACAAGCGTTTATCTCCATACTTCGGCTAAAATGCAGTATCTCCAACAGGTTCAATATTCCTGATCTCTCTAGTCCTATCACCCAAGTCTGTGGTTCAAGAAGGATTTATCCTATCCCTGATACGATTTTGGTGCAAAAATATTTATCCTCTGCCAGCTCAACAAACTTCTATTCATCCATGATGTCGTGATCTGCAAACTTCAGGGAAACAATCTTTCTTAGCATGTCCCCTTCAACAGTTACACCAAGTGGTATTTTTGGTGTGGCCAGTGGGTATTTTTCATCTACAGGTACTTCAACTTGTGGCACGGTGTCTTTTCATGGTGGTATATAGTCCTTGTGAAAAATTGATTACAAGTCCGAACCTTTGGGTGTTTCCTCGAACACCAGTGCAACCGATGGTATTTTTACTTGCTTGCGTGCTACGACTACTGATGCTCCAACTTTCGATGGTATGATTGTTCTCTATGATTGTTCTATGTTGGTTCACGTTCGGTTGTGGTTTGGATGTGGTTAAGCTCTATATGCTCACAACTCTTATCAAATGCAAATAACCTTCCCTATCAGGACCTTATGCACTTTTATCACCCTTCGAAAACTATATAATTGCTTTCACGCCTAATGTAAATGTCGAATCCGATCATAATTTGCAATCAATACTTTCCTTACTATGGTATTAATGTTAAATCATTTGTCGGTTCTTTCCTTCGACCTGCCAGTCTATCTCGATCCTTGGCGATGTCTTCTATTTATGACTACACATTTCTATTGCATTTCATCATTTATGGATTTTTAACTGTCGTTTCCATGCTTTAACTCCCTTAACGGTTCGGTTCTATGCTTGAATTTTGTGTGCACTTAACTAACTTTGCATTGTTTCTATTATTTGTGCGATACTCCATTTTTCTGCTCGATACTCCTTCATGTTTACCTTTGTATTTCTTGTTTTTCCCCTTTTTATTTGTTTTCTTCCCTTTTTCAACTTTTTGTTTGTTTTTCTGCATTTTATGTTCCTACTATAGTACATCTACTATGATACATGTATTCTTGCGCAATTCAGATCAATGCATAGATTGTCAACTATCTCTATAGAGTTTCAACCGACTGCCATTCACCATGCCTCCCAAGGCTTCCCCACTCAATGTTTCCAACTGCGTAACACCTGCCCATGTCATATGATGAATAACGTGTGGTCCTAACCAATGCATTTAAAACTTCCCTGGATGTTTCATAAACTTACTGTCGTAGAGTAATACTAAGTCTCCCACTTGAAACTTTTTCTGTTTAATATGTCTATCATGCCATGCATTTTCCCTTGCCTTCTGAACTCATTGATGGAACCCTGTGACAAAGCTATCCTCCTCAAGTTGTACCAATTGTGACAATCTCTCCTCTACTGTGCCAAAGTCTGAATATCAGTAACCGTTGCAACACACAGGCTAGGTAGAATAAACTCCATCAACATCACTTCTTCTTGGTTATAGACCAACCTAAAAGGTGTTCGCCCTACCAAATTTTTGCTTGTAGTGTTGTATGCCCATAAAATTGCAAGAACCCTTAAGTCCCAATCATCCCTTCCTATGTTGAAGATCTTTGTCAAAGCATTCTCCAAAATTTTATTAAAAGCGTCTAGTGTCATATTGGCTTGAGAGTGTTACAACCTACTCTTATGATGATGAATTTGAAATTCCTCAGTCAATGTTGCAATTGTCTTTTTTAGGAAATGTGTACCTTGATCACTAAGTAGAGTGTGCGGGCATCCAAATCATGTGACTACATTCTCAAATAGAAACCATGCGGTAGTATCCATAGTGCAGTTTGTGATTGGTGTTGCTTCTGTCCATCTGATTAGATACTCCATCGCAGTGATGATGTACCTATCTCCTAATATTCTTGCTGATGGGTTAATTGGTCTAACAAAGTCTCTTGTCCATTTATTAAATGCTTGTAACATAACCTGTGGATGTAAAGGAATCTCATCCCTCTTGGATGGATTTCCCACCCTTTGACAAATATCGCATGCCTGGAAATATTCTTTCACATCTTTATGAAGTGTGGGCCAACAGAACCCCGCACACAAAATCTTATGTGTTGTTGCTTTAACTGGATAATGTCCTCCTGCAATCCCTTCATGTGCTTCTGTGAGTATCATAAACATTTCATGCTCTAACAAATATCGTCTCAATATTCCATCTGCACCTAACTTGTAGAAGTTACATGCAATCAACTGATATTTTGTTGCTTTAACCACTAGTTTTCCTTCTGCACAACTGTCATGTCTAACGGGGCCATTCCCGTATTTAGAAACTACACGATGTCTGCTAAGTAGTCATCCACCATATTAACTGCAAATAATTGTGCATCTGGTAAGCTATCATCTATATTCCCTACATCTTCTCCCGATAGTATGCGCAATAAGTGATTAGGTCCCACATTCAACTTCCCTGGTTTTACAACAACCTCAAAATCATGCTCTTGAAATAACAGTAACCACCTGCATATTCTCCTTCCCCAACATTGGCTTGTTCACTAAGTATTTTAGTGCATAATGGTCTGTATACATCTTAAAATGAGAACCCAATAAATAATGTCTAAATTTCTATAGCGCATATACTATTTCCAATCCTTCTCGTTCTTTGGTAGTGTAATTCTTCTCTGCTATGGAAAAATTCCTACTTGCAAAAGAAACTGGGTGATCTATGTCTCCTTCCCCTGGTTGAGACAATACTGCGCCCAAATCTATGGACGACGCAACTACATGAACATGTAATTCTTTGTTCCAATATGGAAAGATCAAAATCGACATGGTCACCAATTTCTATTTTAAGGTGTCCAACCCCTTCTGACAGTCCCCATTCCATTGGAACTTCACTTCCTTCTTCAAAAACTTCTCCATAGGTATTGTAATCTGCACATAACCTTTGATGAACTTCCTATAATATCCTATGTGACCCAGAGTTTCCCTCAACTGTCTGAATAATGTAGGTGGTTGTAAATCCATAATCACTACAATATTGGCAGGATCCACTAATAATATCTAATTGTAGACCACATGGCCCAACAAAATTCCAAAAGGTGCGCAAAAAATACATTTTTTCAATTTCAGTGAAATCTGACATTGTCGACACCTATCTAGCATTAACCTAAGTACTTATATGTGATTCTTCACTAGACTAAACAAAATCCAATAATCTAAGTATACTTCAAGGAACTTATGAATAAATTCCTTAAAATATGCAACCACAACTCTTGAAAAAACTACTTGTGCATTCTTCAATCCAAAAGATATCATTATGTACTGATAACTTCCCCACTATGTCACAAACGTAGTCTTATACATCTCTTCCTGTGTAATATTTATCTGATGATACCCTGCGAATCCATCTGTGAAAGAATAAGCCTTTTTCCCTCCTACATTCTCTAGTACCTCATCCGTGAACGATGTTGGAAATAGATTGTGTAGGCATGCATCATTCAACTTCCTCGGGTCTACACAAATCCTAATTCCTTCAGTTTTCTTATCTTGTACTACCATTGGACTTATCCACTCTAATTCCACCACTGGTTCCATGATCACTGCACCCAACATCCTGTCTATTTCTGCTTTCACCTTCTCTTTGTACTTCATATTTAACCTGTAGGGTCTATGTCGCATCGGTTTAGCACTTGGTTTCAAAGGGATCTTCATCTTTCCTAATTCCCAAAATATCCTCTTCATTTAGGAGAATGTAGTTGGGAATATATCTTGATACTTGCAAAATAAATATGCAATATTCTCCACAATTTCATCACTTCGATAGTCTCCTATCTATGCATAATTGAGATTCTTTGTCATCCCAATGTTTACCTTCCACATATTTATTGGTTGTGTGTATGGAGCAGACTCAAGCTATGGCTCTTCTACTGCGCGTTCCCCCTCAGTTTCAGGTACTTGCACATTCCTGAGATCTTCCTCATCATGTTTTGTTTTAGAGACATTGTAACACTCTAGTAATTCATGGGCAATCATATAATCTTTGTGGGCATTGCACACAAGTACCACCTCCATCAACCCTTCTTCTAAGAAGATATTGGCTTGAATAACCTGTAACGTTGCATATACTAGTGGATATTCGTGTTCAAATGTAAAAGTTACCTTGAACCTTTGAATCAACTCGTCCCAGTTTGTTGTTTCCATGTGCAGTTCCATTTCTAGGTACCATTTATTTGGAATTGTATCCAGGGTATGTATAAACCTGTGTATCCATTCCTCCTTCTGTGTCGAACTCCATCTATTTCTGCACTGATCCACATGACCTGTTGGGTCAATTATCCTTGTATACTTGTGTGCAATATCCTGGTTGGAGTAGCTTTCAGAACAACATCTATCGCCAAAAACCTTTGATGTTTGGGTACCTGCAACTCAAATTCCTTTATGAATGAGCTTATATCAATTAATCCATCATATATGGGTGGATCACATAACTCCGTTTCAATCCACCGTATTGATTGTGTTATGTGTGCACATCGTCTAGTTGACACTTCATGCTTCCTTTGCTTCCAATGTTCCAGACCTTCCTCTGAATCCAACGAACATGAACTAATACTTCTCCAAATTAGCACACCATCTACAGTGGGGTTAACATTATCATCCATCCACGCAGTCATATTATACAAGTTGTCAATTCCATTCCCTCTTACTGACTCTATGTACCCCTTTCCTTCTGTCGGGTCCAAGGGTGCAGTAACCTTCAAGTCTTTTGCCTCAAATATCATCTCCCTCCTCTTCAGATTAATGATTTCCTGATTATCAAATGCCCATTCAAGTCCCATTAGTGCTGGATATGGTTGACTATCATCCATGATATCAATGAATTCAAATTCTTCTACACTATTCACTCCATCTAGATTCATAGGTACTCCTGTCAATCGACCAATCAAAACTATCTTGTGTTGGTTTTCCAACCTTAAATGAATAGGAGATCAAATTAACTTGGGTTTACCCATTCTCTCCTAGGTTTTATTTGGTAACACATTCACATCAAACCCCAAGTCCAAGATAACATTATCCACGTCATATTCCCCAATCTACGCACTTAATGTGAATTCTCCGTTGGTCCTCTTTCTGTGCAGTACCTGATTTACTACCCTCTGTGCGTTAGGAATTTACCTTTATTGCGTGCAATGATCAATCATTTCATATAACACATTCAACACAGTTTCATATTTCATTAACTCTACGCAACTTCTAGGGAATTCTCTTAGAGTATTGACCTTCCCAAGTGTCTTATTTGGCATATCTCGATCACAGCCAAGGGGCACAGATAATGTTGATGCTACCCAATCTGGTCCCAATATCTCTTTTCTTTCTCTATGATACATCTCCCTTTTTTGATGAGGTTTGAATGTTGGCACGAGTCATGTTTATTTCCTTACCCATTGCATAGCCTGCTTCCCTCCATTCATTGCATCAACCCCTGTTCTAGTTCCTTCGTGTGTAACGACTACTATTCCAGGTCCTTCATTGCATGTCTCAGCTGATATCTTCTATACATTTTGATTTGGATTTTGGTCTGGATTCCCTCTTTCCCGCCACTTGGCTAGTAGTTGAGGACAGTCTTCTGTCGCATGTTCCAATGCTCTACAATATGTGCAAGTTGTACAAGAATATGAGCAATCATGAGCTAAGTGTCCTGATTGATTATGATTGTAACATATTATCGATCCTCTACCTCCTTGATGTAAGAGAATCGTCAGTAAAGCCCACGTGGAGGGACAACTCAATGCCATAGTGCACCTTTTAAAATTAATTAGAATATAAAAGCTGACGTTTATTCTGCAAATCCATTTTGAAAGATGATTGAAGAAGACTAAAACGCTCAAAAACTGAATGATCGCGAGAGGTCTGGGAGTTTCACTCTCAATCTTGAATGTAACAGAGCTTGATTAGTTGTTAGTTGTTACTTTGATAGGAGAGGTAGTCGGAGGGAACCCTAGGAACCTTCCTGTATATGTAGATGCATGGCATGCCCAAATAAGGTTGTTGGAGGAGTATTGTCATTGAATAGGAAGTAGAATAGTTTGTTTTGAGAGAGCTAAGACTCTGTTACAGTCCAACCTACAAATATTGTAATCATACATTCATATTAATAGAAAGAAAGCAGTTTTTCCTGCATATGAACTTTCTATGTGTTTATGTATTTGCATTCATTGTTATGCTTTTATATGTCGTTCATGTTTTGAATGTATGAACTAGTGAAGAATTGAATAAGTTTCAATTGCTTCTCTTCTTTGAGTTTTCAAGTGCAAGGAGTGCACATAGTCCACAAGGAGTGCGTTAACAGAGGTGAAATAACCTTAGATTAGCTCAGGAGAGGTAGCGTCGATCTTCATCAGTAGAAGTACGAGGAGTGCACAGGAACAAATTTGTGTTGAGTTCAAACAACGACAGATTTATAGAACACTCTATAAAGAGGAGATCTGCAAGGTGTGCATCGAGCAAGAGGAACGCCAAGAGGGAGAGAAGAATTTATTTTCAAGAAATCCTTCGGATCTGAGTTTGACGAAATCCTAGAAATGCAAGGAGTGCGTGGGAAATCGAAATCCTCTAAGGATCAAGCTTAGAAGGGATAACGCTTTTCATAAGTGCAAAAGAGACCCAATAGGTGGACTCGAAGGAGGAGCAAAGGTCGAAGCCTTTGGATACTTAGAAAAT
>JZKD02S2011625.1:8849-24447 GCA_000966675.3 Picea glauca
TTAAACCTTAGTAGCAGAAAAAGGGTGCTACAGTTTGGTATCAGAGCCAGGTTTCGACATTGAGCCTAGATGGGCCAGTGGAGTGGTCTTTGGACCGAGGGTGAGAGGAGAAATTATGTTTGGAGGACCAATTTTGGACCTTGGTTTGCTTTGAAGTGTCAAGGAGTTACTTGACGAGTTTTAAAGCTCAGGAGGTTTAGCGGCGTGTGAAACCACTGCTGGTGTGGTCTATGGCCACGGGGAGATAGGTCTCCACACCAATAGTGTTAGAACCTTAGGATCTGTTCGGTAGGGAAGGTGAACCCTCATGACCATTAGATCTAGAGAGTGTGCGCAGGGTTTAAATCCCTTTTTAATTGCACAGGAGTGTGGGAATCGCGATACGTGAACTCCCGAAAACCCAAAAACCCGAGAAGATATACACCATAGATTGTAGGAAGGTAGTTGACCGTCCAATTTGGCGGAGGAGTAAACTGTAGATTTCAGGATTTTGGCAAATGGATGTTCAAGATGTGGGGTGCATGAACTCCCGATGCACGAAACACTGAAATGCCGAGAAGATCTACACCGTAGAATGTGGGGAGAAGAACTTGACCGTTGCATCAAGTAGTTTAGTAGACAGTGATTTCAGGATTTTGGCAGATGGAGGTTCGAGAAGTGGGGTGCATGAACTCCCGATGTCCGAAACCCTGAAATGCCGAAAAGATCTGCACCGTAGATCTGACTGTTTGATTCCTTGCTTGGAATGGACGTGGGTGCATGAATGCATATCACGTGCCAGTGAGTCAAGAAGACAGGTGAGAATGGTGGGACCTGAAGACGTCACCAAAGGTGACGTGGACCCTCCTGAATGTACCACGTGCCACTGTGGTGAAGGGTGACAACTATGTTATGGGCCCAGAGAATAAAGTAGTTCGCAAAGGAGGAGCGCGAAGGCTCAACACTCCAACTCGTGAAGTTGCGAGTTGGTGAAGAAGTGATAGCACTTAGCCCTAGCCTACAGTCATGCGTAGCAAGCGCTAGCGAGGAGGGAGCCATACCTGCTTCGTGTCTTGGGTATCAGTGTTTGGAGGAAATAAGTCGAGGGTCTTTGACTCATGAACTCGGGAGATCGCAAGTTGCGAAAGGGTGACTTTGGTTACGAAGATTAACTGTTGTATCTTCATGGACCGAGATTCTGTAGTTCCGAAGTCCTGGAATTTGCAGAGCCAGACAGAGCTCAGAAAACTTTGTGAAGTCGAAACATCTTTGTTCTTGTTCGGATTGGCTTGTAAATGTTGTGGATTGTTCGTGAAGTTTTAATGGCCTGAAAAACTTCGAATTGAATTGCACAGTGCATGTGCAGAGTTCAACAAGGGTCAGAACTCCAGTTAACCAACGCCGAGTATGGAGTGGGAAAAGGTGCAGATTGCCCTCGAAACAGAGGACGAATGAGAAGGAAAGGATGTCAATGTGGAAGTGGAAGGATCGAACTCCAATGGGCATGGAAAAGAGAAGGATAAGGAATGACACATGATGAAAATCATTGAAAAATTGCAGAAAGAGGCCCAGGCTCGCCGAGCTGATAGCCGAAAGCTCATGAAAATCAGGGATCAGCAGGGCGAATTCAACGTAAAAATATAGAAGAACCTAGAAAAAATAGAAAAGAAATTGGAAAAAGAGAGTGACACAAGCAGATCAAGAAGTGTCAGAACCCATGAGAGGAGAAGAAGATCGAGGAGTGGTAGCAGACATTACCGTCTCTCCCCGAAGCATTCTAGCAAGGAAACACACAATAGTTCAAGCCTGTCCCCTACCAGAAAACATCGAAAATCTGGAAAGGATGAACTGAAAGGGGAGATGAACAAGATTAAGCCTCCAACATTCGATGGAGAACATAAGAAGGAAGAAGACGCTGAAACATGGTTGTTGGGTATGAAGAAATATTTCCAACTGTAGAATTATTCCGCCCATGCAGAAGGAAGAATTGCAATGTATCAACTGAAAGGAAAAGCATCCATGTGGTGGGATCAGTTTGTGCAGGTGCARCACATYAGAGAGAAAGAGGTCACTTGGAAGGAGTTTAAGAGGTATTTTGAGAAGAAATACCTGACCAAAAGGTACTATGACAGAAAGATGAAGGAGTTCTTCGAACTCAAGTTGGGTAGCATGACCATGGATGAGTATGAACAAAGTTTTATGGAACTTCTGAAGTATGTTCCGTTCATCAAAGACGAGGCAGTCAAAATTCAGAGGTACCTGAGTGGACTGCCACCTTCCATTGGTGAAAAGATTCCATATGATGATCCTAAGACTATGGAAGAAACAATAATAAGGGTGAAATGCTTATACGAACAACAAAGAGAAAAGCCTACCTTTCGGAAGGCTTGGGATGATCAGAAGAGGTTTAAGAAAGAACAGAGGCAGAAGGGAAACATGCCTCCCTTTTTCAAAAATAGCCTTCAGGGACAACCATCATTTAGAGAGTCGAGAATGACTGAAGAGGGAACACAAAGACAGAGGCAGATGCCCATTCAGTGTTGGGGCTATAAAGGAAATCACAAGTGTAGAGATTGTCCCCATAAAAATGGCAAAGCAAGAACTGTCCATACTGTTCAGCAAGCTGAAATAGTGGAGGATATGGGCAGTAGAATGTCGAGGATCTACGCAGCCCTGGACAACAAGCAAGCATAATTTCAATCGCACATGATTGAAGTGGAAGGTATGATTGACAACCGACCACTTGTTATTTTAATTGATTCAGGGGCTAGCGATAGTTATATAGATCCTAGAGTGGTGGAAAGTTTGCATCTATCAAGAAGAAAACATGAGAAGTCTTCGTTAGTGCAGTTGGCCACAGGGACCAAGAGGAAGGTCACTGAATTGGTTAAGTCTTGTTCAGTAGACATGAAAGGAATGAGCACTAAGGCTGAATTGAACAGTCTGCCTTTAGGCTCATACAATTGCTTAATTGGGATGGACTGGTTGGACCAGCACCGTGCCCTTTTGGACTACCGTAACAAGAGGTTTACATGTCTAGATGAAGAGGGAAATTAGGTAATAGTCCAAGGAATTCCTAGAGCCGTGGCTGTTAGAGAAATCTCAGCCATGCAGCTGAAGAAGTGTTACAGGAAAGGCTGTCAGTTATTTGTAGCCCGTGTGGAAGAAGAATTCCGAGATGTAGTCTCAAATCTGGAAGACCACGAGGTACTCAAAGAGTTCAAGGACGTATTTCAGGAGGTACCTGGACTACCTCCGAAGAGGGACATCGATTTTTCTATAAATTTGATGCCTAGAGAAGCTCCAGTTTTGAAGGATCCTTATAGAATGAGTACGCCAGAGCTGAAAGAGTTGCAATTGCAGTTTGAAAAGATACTAAAGAAGGGATACATTCACCCCAGTGGATCACCGTGGGGTGCCCCGGTCTTATTCATGAAGAAGAAAGATGGGACGTTGAGGCTGTGCATTGATTTTTGGCAGTTGACTAAGGTAACTGCAAGAACAAGTATCCTCTTCCAAGGATCAATGATCTTTTTCATCAGTTGAAGGACGTGAAAATATTTTCAAAGATAGACCTCAGATCGGGATATCACCAAGTGAGAATAAATGATGAGGACATCAACAAGACCACCTTTAGAACAAGGTACGAACATTATGAGTTCACGGTGGTGCCGTTTGGACTGCCCAACGCGCCTGTTGTTTTCATGTTCTTAATGAATGGAGTGTTTTCATGTTCTTAATGAATTATTTGGACAAGTTTGTCATAGTCTTCCTGGATGATATCTTGGTGTATTCCAAGACAGAGGAAGAACATGAGAAACACCTGAGAATGGTGTTGCAGGTGTTGAGAGAACACCAGTTGTACGCAAAATTGAGCAAGTGCTCTTTTTATCAAAGGCAGATTCATTACTTGGGACACATTATATCTGAAGAAGGGATCGTTGTGGATCCTGAAAAGGTAGAGGCCATTCGATAATGGCCAACACCAAGGGATGTGGCAGAAGTTAGATCTTTTATGGGTCTGGCAGGCTACTACAAAAGGTTTATAGCCGAATTCTCAAAGACAACTCACTCTATCACTTCCTTGCAAAGAAAGGAGAAGAAGTTCTAGTGGACTGAAGAATGTGAGAGCAGCTTCCAGTGATTGAAGCAGCTACTAAACAATGCTCCAATCCTAAAGATTGCAGATCCAAATAAGGATTACGTAGTGTGCACAGATGCGCGTAAGGAGGGACTGGGAGGATTTCTCAGCCAAGAGGGATTTGTAGTTTGTTATGAGTCCCGAAAGTTGAAGGAGCATGAGAGGAATTATGCCACTCACAATTTAGAGCTGGCAGCAATCGTCCACGCCTTGAGGAAATGGAGAAATTACCTCATGGGAAAAAGATTCGAGTTGAGAACAGACCATAATGGTCTAAATTATTTATTTGATCAGAGGATGTTAAATGCCGGGAAAATCATATGGCTGGAGTTTCTATGTGAATATGACTTTGATATTAAGCATATCAAAGGGAAGGAAAATAAGGTGGTTGATGCACTCAATAGGAAAGTGCATGAATTACATGCTACAACCATTAACATGTACAGGACTGAGATGAAAGACATAACTTCGGAAGCTGCAAATACTAATTTGCAGTATAGAGGTCTTGTGGCAAAGCTACAACAGCGTGAGAGACCACAGACCACAGAGAGTTACACCTTGGGAACTGATGGCTTACTTCTGTATAAAAACAAAGTGTATGTACCCAATGTCCGAGAATTGAAGCTGGCAATTCTAAAAGAAATGAATAACGTGGCTTATGCTGGACATCCTGGATATCAGAAGACTATGGCAGCAGCCAAAAGCCATTATTTTTGGCCGGGTCTGAAGAAAGAAATCGTTGAATACATCGCCAGATGTATGGAGTGCCAGAAGGTTAAGGCTAAGCATAGGCACCCAGCAGGGTTGTTGCAGCCTTTACCCATTCCTGAGTGGAAATGGGAAGTGGTGACAATGGATTTTATCACTGGACTACCTAGAACAAGAAAGCANTTAAACCTTAGTAGCAGAAAAAGGGTGCTACAGTTTGGTATCAGAGCCAGGTTTCGACATTGAGCCTAGATGGGCCAGTGGAGTGGTCTTTGGACCGAGGGTGAGAGGAGAAATTATGTTTGGAGGACCAATTTTGGACCTTGGTTTGCTTTGAAGTGTCAAGGAGTTACTTGACGAGTTTTAAAGCTCAGGAGGTTTAGCGGCGTGTGAAACCACTGCTGGTGTGGTCTATGGCCACGGGGAGATAGGTCTCCACACCAATAGTGTTAGAACCTTAGGATCTGTTCGGTAGGGAAGGTGAACCCTCATGACCATTAGATCTAGAGAGTGTGCGCAGGGTTTAAATCCCTTTTTAATTGCACAGGAGTGTGGGAATCGCGATACGTGAACTCCCGAAAACCCAAAAACCCGAGAAGATATACACCATAGATTGTAGGAAGGTAGTTGACCGTCCAATTTGGCGGAGGAGTAAACTGTAGATTTCAGGATTTTGGCAAATGGATGTTCAAGATGTGGGGTGCATGAACTCCCGATGCACGAAACACTGAAATGCCGAGAAGATCTACACCGTAGAATGTGGGGAGAAGAACTTGACCGTTGCATCAAGTAGTTTAGTAGACAGTGATTTCAGGATTTTGGCAGATGGAGGTTCGAGAAGTGGGGTGCATGAACTCCCGATGTCCGAAACCCTGAAATGCCGAAAAGATCTGCACCGTAGATCTGACTGTTTGATTCCTTGCTTGGAATGGACGTGGGTGCATGAATGCATATCACGTGCCAGTGAGTCAAGAAGACAGGTGAGAATGGTGGGACCTGAAGACGTCACCAAAGGTGACGTGGACCCTCCTGAATGTACCACGTGCCACTGTGGTGAAGGGTGACAACTATGTTATGGGCCCAGAGAATAAAGTAGTTCGCAAAGGAGGAGCGCGAAGGCTCAACACTCCAACTCGTGAAGTTGCGAGTTGGTGAAGAAGTGATAGCACTTAGCCCTAGCCTACAGTCATGCGTAGCAAGCGCTAGCGAGGAGGGAGCCATACCTGCTTCGTGTCTTGGGTATCAGTGTTTGGAGGAAATAAGTCGAGGGTCTTTGACTCATGAACTCGGGAGATCGCAAGTTGCGAAAGGGTGACTTTGGTTACGAAGATTAACTGTTGTATCTTCATGGACCGAGATTCTGTAGTTCCGAAGTCCTGGAATTTGCAGAGCCAGACAGAGCTCAGAAAACTTTGTGAAGTCGAAACATCTTTGTTCTTGTTCGGATTGGCTTGTAAATGTTGTGGATTGTTCGTGAAGTTTTAATGGCCTGAAAAACTTCGAATTGAATTGCACAGTGCATGTGCAGAGTTCAACAAGGGTCAGAACTCCAGTTAACCAACGCCGAGTATGGAGTGGGAAAAGGTGCAGATTGCCCTCGAAACAGAGGACGAATGAGAAGGAAAGGATGTCAATGTGGAAGTGGAAGGATCGAACTCCAATGGGCATGGAAAAGAGAAGGATAAGGAATGACACATGATGAAAATCATTGAAAAATTGCAGAAAGAGGCCCAGGCTCGCCGAGCTGATAGCCGAAAGCTCATGAAAATCAGGGATCAGCAGGGCGAATTCAACGTAAAAATATAGAAGAACCTAGAAAAAATAGAAAAGAAATTGGAAAAAGAGAGTGACACAAGCAGATCAAGAAGTGTCAGAACCCATGAGAGGAGAAGAAGATCGAGGAGTGGTAGCAGACATTACCGTCTCTCCCCGAAGCATTCTAGCAAGGAAACACACAATAGTTCAAGCCTGTCCCCTACCAGAAAACATCGAAAATCTGGAAAGGATGAACTGAAAGGGGAGATGAACAAGATTAAGCCTCCAACATTCGATGGAGAACATAAGAAGGAAGAAGACGCTGAAACATGGTTGTTGGGTATGAAGAAATATTTCCAACTGTAGAATTATTCCGCCCATGCAGAAGGAAGAATTGCAATGTATCAACTGAAAGGAAAAGCATCCATGTGGTGGGATCAGTTTGTGCAGGTGCAGCACATCAGAGAGAAAGAGGTCACTTGGAAGGAGTTTAAGAGGTATTTTGAGAAGAAATACCTGACCAAAAGGTACTATGACAGAAAGATGAAGGAGTTCTTCGAACTCAAGTTGGGTAGCATGACCATGGATGAGTATGAACGAAGTTTTCTGGAACTTCTGAAGTATGTTCCGTTCATCAAAGACGAGGCAGTCAAAATTCAGAGGTACCTGAGTGGACTGCCACCTTCCATTGGTGACAAGATTCCATATGATGATCCTAAGACTATGGAAGAAACAATAAGAAGGGTGAAATGCTTATACGAACAACAAAGAGAAAAGCCTACCTTTCGGAAGGCTTGGGATGATCAGAAGAGGTTTAAGAAAGAACAGAGGTAGAAGGGAAACATGCCTCCCTTTTTCAAAAATAGCCTTCAGGGACAACCATCATTTAGAGAGTTGAGAATGACTGAAGAGGGAACACAAAGACAGAGGCAGATGCCCATTCAGTGTTGGGGCTATAAAGGAAATCACAAGTGTAGAGATTGTCCCCATAAAAATGGCAAAGCAAGAACTGTCCATACTGTTCAGCAAGATGAAATAGTGGAGGATATGGGAAGTAGAATGTCGAGGATCTACGCATCCCTGGACAACAAGCAAGCATAATTTCAATCGCACATGATTGAAGTGGAAGGTATGATTGACAACCGACCACTTGTTATTTTAATTGATTCAGGGGCTAGCCATAGTTATATAGATCCTAGAGTGGTGGAAAGTTTGCATCTATCAAGAAGAAAACATGAGAAGTCTTCGTTAGTGCAGTTGGCCACAGGGACCAAGAGGAACGTCACTGAATTGGTTAAGTCCTGTTCAGTAGACATGAAAGGAATGAGCACTAAGGCTGAATTGAACATTCTGCCTTTAGGCTCATACAATTGCTTAATTGGGATGGACTGGTTGGACCAGCACCGTGCCCTTTTGGACTACCGTAACAAGAGGTTTACATGTTTAGATGAAGAGGGAAATTAGGTAATAGTCCAAGGAATTCCCAGAGCCGTGGCTGTTAGAGAAATCTCAGCCATGCAGCTAAAGAAGTGTTACAGGAAAGGCTGTCAGTTATTTGCAGCCCGTGTGGAAGAAGCATTCTGAGATGTAGTCTCAAATCTGGAAGACCACGAGGTACTCAAAGAGTTCAAGGACGTATTTCAAGAGGTACCTGGACTACCTCCGAAGAGGGACATCGATTTTTCTATAAATTTGATGCCTAGAGAAGCTCCAGTTTTGAAGGCTCCTTATAGAATGAGTACGCCAGAGCTGAAAGAGTTGCAATTGCAGCTCGAAAATATACTAAAGAAGGGATACATTCACCCCAGTGGGTCACCGTGGGGTGCCCCGGTCTTATTCATGAAGAAGAAAGATGGGACGTTGAGGCTGTGCATTGATTTTTGGCAGTTGACTAAGGTAACTGCAAGAACAAGTATCCTCTGCCAAGGATCAATGATCTTTTTCATCAGTTGAAGAGCGTGAAAATATTTTCAAAGATAGACCTCAGATCGGGATATCACCAAGTGAGAATAAATGATGAGGACATCAACAAGACCACCTTTAGAACAAGGTACAAACATTATGAGTTCACGGTGGTGCCGTTTGGACTATCCAACGCGCCTGTTGTTTTCATGTGCTTAATGAATGGAGTGTTCAGAGATTATTTGGACAAGTTTGTCATAGTCTTCCTGGATGATATCTTGGTGTATTCCAAGACAGAGGAAGAACATGAGAAACACCTGAGAATGGTGCTGCAGGTGTTGAGAGAACACCAGCTGTACGCAAAATTGAGCAAGTGCTCTTTTTATCAAAGGCATATTCATTACTTGGGACACATTATATCTGAAGAAGGGATCGTTGTGGATCCTGAAAAGGTAGAGGCCATTCGAGAATGGCCAACACCAAGGGATGTGGCAAAAGTTAGATCTTTTATGGGTCTGGCAGGATACTATAGGAGGTTTATAGCCGAATTCTCAAAGACAACTCACTCTATCACTTCCTTGCAAAGGAAGGAGAAGAAGTTCTAGTGGACTGAAGAATGTGAGAGCAGCTTCCAGCGATTGAAGCAGCTACTAAACAGTGCTCCAATCCTAAAGATTGCAGATCCAAATAAGGATTACGTAGTGTGCACAGATGCGCGTAAGGAGGGACTGGGAGGATTTTTTAGCCAAGAGGGATTTGTAGTTTGTTATGAGTCCCGAAAGTTGAAGGAGCATGAGAGGAATTATGCCACTCACAATTTAGAGCTGGTAGCAATCGTCCACGCCTTGAGGAAATGGAGACATTACCTCATGGGAAAAAGATTCGAGTTGAGAACAAACCATAATGGTCTGAAGTATTTATTTGATCAGCCGATGTTAAATGCCGGGAAAATCATATGGCTGGAGTTTCTATGTGAATATGACTTTGATATTAAGCATATCAAAGGGAAGGAAAATAAGGTGGTTGATGCACTCAATAGGAAAGTGCATGAATTACATGCTACAACCATTAACATGTACAGGACTGAGATGAAAGACATAACTTCGGAAGCTGCAAATACTAATTTGCAGTATAGAGGTCTTGTGGCAAAGCTACAACAGCGTGAGAGACCACAGACCACAGAGAGTTACACCTTGGGAACTGATGGCTTACTTCTGTATAAAAACAAAGTGTATGTACCCAATGTCCGAGAATTGAAGCTGGCAATTCTAAAAGAAATGAATAACGTGGCTTATGCTGGACATCCTGGATATCAGAAGACTATGGCAGCAGCCAAAAGCCATTATTTTTGGCCGGGTCTGAAGAAAGAAATCGTTGAATACATCGCCAGATGTATGGAGTGCCAGAAGGTTAAGGCTAAGCATAGGCACCCAGCAGGGTTGTTGCAGCCTTTACCCATTCCTGAGTGGAAATGGGAAGTGGTGACAATGGATTTTATCACTGGACTACCTAGAACAAGAAAGCAKCATGATTCAATCTTGGTGGTGGTGGACAAGCTTACAAAAGTTGCCCATTTCATTCCACTGAAACCAACCCACAGGGCAGCAGATGTTGYYGATATCTTCTTAAAAGAAGTTGCTCGCTTGCATGGAATTCCTAAGACAATTGTGTCTAATAGGGAYCCGAAATTCACCTCGAATTTCTGGAAAGGACTGTTTAAGGGATTCAGARCGAATCTAAATTTTAGTACAGTGTATCATCCCGAGTCTGATGGACAGACAAAGAGAGTGAACAGAGTAATAGAAGACATACTGAGAATGTATGTGATGGATAAACCATCAAGGTGGGAAGACTACCTGCATTTGGTAGAATTCACCTACAATAATGGGTATCATGCACTGTTGAAGATGAGCCCATTTGAAGCACTTTATGGAAGAAAGTGAAACACTCCAGTGAGATGGGATAATCCATATGACAGAGTAGTAGTTGGGCCTGAGCTTCTCAAAGAGATGGAAGTTCAAATGATAAGAATTAAACATAATCTAAAAGCTGCCCAGGACAGGCAGAAAAGTTACGCTGATAGTAACAGAACCCACAGAGAATTCAAAGTGGGTGACCATGTTTACCTGAAAGTGAAAACTAACAGGAGTTCCTTGAAGTTGGGAAGTTGCGCCAAATTGGCAGCAAGATTTTGTGGGCCATTTGAGATCCTGGAAAGGATTGGGCCAGTTGCATACATGCTTGCATTACCTGCATCTATGACTGTACATAATGTGTTTCATGTTTCACTGCTTAATAAATATGTACCTGATGCTAATAATGTTATCGATTGGGATGTGATTCAGGTGGAACCAGAAGGTGTCCTGCAAGTGCATCTTGTGCGCATATTGGACAGGAAAAGAAAACAACTCCAGAATCGAGCCATATGGATTGTAAAGGTCCAATGGACCTGGTACAGTCTTGAGGACGCGACATGGGAGCATGAAGAGGTTATGTAGGCAGAGTACCTGCATCTTTTTGAAATTTTTTGAAAGGCTTACAGAGACAGTGTAAGTTGCACTGAGGACAGTGCAAAAATAACGGGAGGGGGATTGTAGTGTCCCCAAGGTTGAGCCCCGATGTAAACCATGTTCTGAAAGGAATTGTAATTATGTTTTATAGGATGGTGAGCCAAGTTTTGATAAGCTGGTGGCTTATGTGTTTGTTAGGCCAGGGAGCCTAAGTGTTGAAGGCCAGGAGCCTCCTGTTGTATATGTAATCATGCAGAACAATTAATAAAATATAAACACCGCCATGTGCAGACCGACCACGATGAATGAGTGAAGGGGGACTAAGTGTCCATAGAGAGGGCAAGGAATTAGGGGTTGGAAGGTGGGAAAAGGGGCTAAGTGTTGAGCTTAGGGGCTAAGCCTAGGGGGCTTAAGCCTTGGGAATAATATTTTAATATTATTCCAAAAAGATATGTGCATTTTATATTTTAATCCTAAGTTCCTGACCAAGGGAAGGTGATGTGTGCTGGGTAAGCGCATGCAGTTTCCAGGGCGACAAGTGTTAGCCCTGACCCATGCAAATAAAATGGTGAAGATGAGACATGATGGGGGTTCCTCCTCCATTCTACCTGTCTACCTGAACGTGTACGGAGCTCTGGATTGTACGAGCGACCCGATCCTTGCAGAGAAATCCTCGTGTGTCCCTGAGAGTCGAGAATCTCGTTTTATCTTTGATAATCCATGTGCATCCTCTATTCTGTGAGCCGAGAAGCCTGTGTTTGTTTCCGAAGAGTCGGTTTCACCCTCCGTACTGAGCCATGGAGTCTGTGTCGACCCCTGCGGGAATTACTCATCATGCATTCCCGTTAACCATCACTGTGAGGCCTCGAGCCATTGTTGAGCTTGTTTGAGAGGTTGTGTTTGTATTTCTGGTTGGCTATGGTGGCCACGCAGAGCCAGACTGCGCGTGGCCTGTTGGCCAGCGCGAGTTGTGAATGAGCATGTGTGTGCTCTCTCTCTAGGTGAGGGAGGTGGTTGTTGTTGGAAGAGGTGTCTTCCGGAGAGTGTCTAGCATCAGCTTCAAAATTTGAGACTTCCTGATCCGGCCTGTTGTCGAGACCCAGAGAGGGAGGTTAGCACCGATGGACTGTGCTTGTGAAGGTGTATACTCCCGGGCGGAACAAGCATGTGGGGAATGAGAGTCTGGTAGTAGTGGGCGTAAGATGGCANAATAGAAGACATACTGAGAATGTATGTGATGGATAAACCATCAAGGTGGGAAGACTACCTGCATTTGGTAGAATTCACCTACAATAATGGGTATCATGCATTGTTGAAGATGAGCACATTTGAATCACTTTATGGAAGAAAGTGAAACACTCCAGTGAGCTGGGATAATCCATATGACAGAGTAGTAGTTGGGCCTGAGCTGCTCAAAGAGATGGAAGTTCAAATGATAAGAATTAAACATAATCTAAAAGTTGCCCAGGACAGGCAAAAAAGTTACGCTGATAGTAACAGAACCCACAGAGAATTCAAAGTGGGTGACCATGTTTACCTGAAAGTGAAAACTAACAGGATTTCCTTGAATTTGGGAAGTTGCGCCAAATTGGCAGCAAGATTTTGTGGGCCATTTGAGATCCTGGAAAGGATTGGGCCAGTTGCATACATGCTTGCATTACCTGCATCTATGACTGTACATAATGTGTTTCATGTTTCACTGCTTAATAAATATGTACTTGATGCTAATAATGTTATCGATTGGGATGTGATTCAGGTGGAACCAGAAGGTGTCCTGCAAGTGCATCCTGTGCGCATATTGGACAGGAAAAGAAAACAACTCCAGAATCGAGCCATATGGATTGTAAAGGTCCAATGGACCTGGTACGGTCTTGAGGACGCGACATGGGAGCATGAAGAGGTTATGCAGGAAGAGTACCTGCATCTTTTTGAAATTTTTTGAAAGGCTTACAGAGACAGTGTAAGTTGCACTGAGGACAGTGCAAAAATAACGGGAGGGGGATTATAGTGTCCCCAAGGTCGAGCCCCGATGTAAACCATGTTCTGAAAGGAATTGTAATTATGTTTTATAGGATGGTGAGCCAAGTTTTGATAAGCTGGTGGCTTATGTGTTTGTTAGGCCAGGGAGCCTAAGTGTTGAAGGCCAGGAGCCTCCTGTTGTATATGTAATCATGCAGAACAATTAATAAAATATAAACACCGCCATGTGCAGACCGACCACGATGAATGAGTGAAGGGGGACTAAGTGTCCATAGAGAGGGCAAGGAATTAGGGGTTGGAAGGTGGGAAAAGGGGCTAAGTGTTGAGCTTAGGGGCTAAGCCTAGGGGGCTTAAGCCTTGGGAATAATATTTTAATATTATTCCAAAAAGATATGTGCATTTTATATTTTAATCCTAAGTTCCTGACCAAGGGAAGGTGATGTGTGCTGGGTAAGCGCATGCAGTTTCCAGGGCGACAAGTGTTAGCCCTGACCCATGCAAATAAAATGGTGAAGATGAGACATGATGGGGGTTCCTCCTCCATTCTACCTGTCTACCTGAACGTGTACGGAGCTCTGGATTGTACGAGCGACCCGATCCTTGCAGAGAAATCCTCGTGTGTCCCTGAGAGTCGAGAATCTCGTTTTATCTTTGATAATCCATGTGCATCCTCTATTCTGTGAGCCGAGAAGCCTGTGTTTGTTTCCGAAGAGTCGGTTTCACCCTCCGTACTGAGCCATGGAGTCTGTGTCGACCCCTGCGGGAATTACTCATCATGCATTCCCGTTAACCATCACTGTGAGGCCTCGAGCCATTGTTGAGCTTGTTTGAGAGGTTGTGTTTGTATTTCTGGTTGGCTATGGTGGCCACGCAGAGCCAGACTGCGCGTGGCCTGTTGGCCAGCGCGAGTTGTGAATGAGCATGTGTGTGCTCTCTCTCTAGGTGAGGGAGGTGGTTGTTGTTGGAAGAGGTGTCTTCCGGAGAGTGTCTAGCATCAGCTTCAAAATTTGAGACTTCCTGATCCGGCCTGTTGTCGAGACCCAGAGAGGGAGGTTAGCACCGATGGACTGTGCTTGTGAAGGTGTATACTCCCGGGCGGAACAAGCATGTGGGGAATGAGAGTCTGGTAGTAGTGGGCGTAAGATGGCATCTTGGGAAGAATCCTTCCAGTTTTGTTGTGTTGTGTTCCCTATAACCTCATCCTAGCCTAGGATTCTTTTCCTGGGGGTGGACCTTAGTCCCAACTTCAGGGTGATCCACTGCTGAGCTAATGAGCAGTGCGGTCTAAGGCTGGGAGGTTCGTGGAAGGCCTGCACTTGGTTGGTGGAACTGCCACTGTTTCAAAGATAAGTATCTTGTTATGATTTAATCATGTTTTGTGTGACTATGTTTCTTATGTTATCATGATTTCCGCTGTGTATATGAATTAATATGAAACATTATTGATTGTTAATTATAGCAGTAAATAATGTGTTTTACTTTGAGCTTAAATGTGTTTATTTGTTTTAAATGCACGTGGATTATTTAATACCTGTATGAGTTATGTACAGAGTGGTGTTATAGCCCTCTTTAAGAGAAATTAAACCTTAGTAGCAGAAAAAGGGTGCTACATATACCTTGATGATATCACTGTTTTTTCAAAAAAAGATGAAGAACATTTTCTCCACCTGAGAAGAGTTTTTGAAAAATGCAGGAAATTTGGAATTTCTCTCAACCCAAAGAAAACATTATTTGGTTTAGAAGAAGGAAAACTTCTAGGACATATCATATCAAAGAATGGAATCAAAATTGATCCTAGTAGAATTGAAGCTATTCAAAAGATAGATCATCCTAAGAATATAAAAGAACTCCAGTCTTTCATTGGAAAAATCATTTTTCTAAGAAGATTTATCCCTAATCTGGCATAACTTCTAAGAAATATAACAAACATGTTGAAGAGAGACACAAAAATAAAATGGACTATAGAGGAAAAACATTCATTTGATCAAGTAAAACAAGCCTTAACACAATCTCCCGTGTTGATTAGCCCTGATTTCACAAAAGATTTCCTCATTTTCTCATTTGCCTCTGAACATACTAATGTAGCAGTACTCTTGCAGAAAAATAATGAAGGCCATGAACTGCCTATGGATTTCTTTAGTAAATCCTTAAGAGATGTTGCATTGAAATACAATATCATGGAAAAACAAGCTTTTTCTTTGGTAAAACCAATCAAATATTTTAGAGTCTACATTCTACATTCACATATACTTGCTTATGTTCCAAACTCTGTGGTGAAAGACATTTTGACCCAAAATAGTCCTGATGGGAAAATGGGTAAATAGATTGATGTTATCCTTGAATATGATATTGAAATCAAACCTACCAAACTCATTAAGGGTAAGGGATTAGCTAAATAATTGCTGAGTCTAATTTTCATGCTTTGGATATAAATTTTCTAGTTGCACTGGATGAACAAGAAGAGTTGGCGACTCGACAAGTTACAAAGGATTTTGCAACCTCTCCCTGGTATGCAAAAATGATTTTTGTCTTATATCATTTACAAGCTCCTCCAGGTTTGACCAATACTAAAGTTGGGTTTCTTAAACTCAAAGCTATGAAATATTGTATTTTGGATGGAAAT